>JAPKLW010000738.1:70925-149414 GCA_026898455.1 Plectranthus barbatus
TAAATATCATAATTTATTATTTTATTGAATTAACAATTATAAATAATGAATATATCAATTCAATATACTTTAATGTTATTATTATTTTTTCACCATCATTGATGATTTATCTTGAACTCGACTTAATTTCTCTATTAAACAAAAAATAAATATGCTAAGCATGTAATACAATAATTTTATAGGGGAAAAATTAATTATAAAAATATTAGAAAATAATTAATAAGGTAAGTATGTAAACATGTATTTTATACGTATTACATAAATTGATTGATAGGATAGGACCATAATAAAATAATTTCTCACAAAACAAAATAGCATTAATGGAAATTGCAAAAATAGTGTGATTGACTATGATTATGCTTAAATCTTAATGACTGAGTAAATATTTGATTGATATTTTGTTAACACATTTTTATCAAATGAACATGGAAAGAATTTGACATAATCTCTTCATTAATATTAAATTTATAAGCAATAAGCTACAAAAATAACAACTAATAACTATATATCTATTTAGCTTTTTTTCAATAATATTCTAAAAATGAATTTATTTAATTATTGAAAATGAATTAAAATGATATATTAAATATAACATTATTTGGCACAATATGGGTGCAAACGTTTTATATATCATTAATTACACCATAAATACATTTATTATTTAATCCTAAAATTATGTAAATTAACCTTTTCACTTAAACCATGTTTCACCCTATAAATAGAACTCTAATTTTATCAAATTTACCTCAGAAGATCAGCTTTCGATCATGCAGAAGAATAGAGATTACGGGTAACATATTCCCCTCATTAGTTTTTATTGGAGAAATTGATCTATATTCATTAGTTAAGTTTTTTATTTTTTTTTGTATTTCATTGTAGTTTCAGTTTTGGCTATTCTAAAAGATGATATTATGGATAAGATTACAGTTTTTTTAATGATTGATTATTATTGATTTTAAACAATATTTATGATAATATTATGAATTTTTCATAATTTCTTTACTATTATTTGCAGGTTCATGAGAGGAGGTTCAACAAGCGATAATGATTGCGTGTAGGCCTCATCAAGATAAGTGAGAAGAAAAAGATGCTATAGTGATGGCAGCTAATATGAGAAGATTTTTTTCTTCTTTTATCAATTGGTTTCATAGTGAGAAATCTTGACAAGATGATTGGATAGAATTAGGAATGTAGTGCTCCAAAAGAAATAAGAATGTCATAATTAATTAGCTACATAAGAATGTAGCTAATTCTTTATTAATTTTTTATTTATGTAGAGATTACATAATTAATCACATTGTAGATCCATAATTTGTCCATTTTGAGCAATCTGCATCTATATTTATGTAGATAAAAAAAGCATACACTAAAAAGTTGAATTAAAAAATATTTATTTAGGAGATATTATTTAAAAACTATTGATGAACATGTAGTTAGTTGACAAGTTTAAGAATTATTTATATACCTAAAAAATTTATGTAATAAATTTTACATATTTAAATAATTTATGTAGTTTGTTGTATGTTCTAATAATTATGTGATAAAATCTACGCATGGGAACATACAAAAATCACAAAATTAAATTATATTTAAATAACTTATCTAGGATATCACTCTAATTTTTTTATTTTAAAAATAAAGAAAAATTGTCTATTAAGATAAAAAAAAACTAAAAAAAAAGGGCGAAACAATTTAATGTACACAATTTAATCGGCTTTTTAATGTACAAATTTACACTAATTTTATCCCATCATTAATGTAGGAAAAATAATTTATTTTTTTGGGTGGGGAGTACATTGACAATAATATATAACATAATTATAATTTTTATTTTAATTAGAATATAGAAATAATATTATTTGACATGCATCGTACGAATCTATATATATCTAAAAGTAGGTTCTCTATCAAATTTTTTTTCCCGCCTAAGAAATCTTCCAAAAATAATTACTAATGTGAATATGGAAAGTAACTATCACTATTAATCTAATATGGAAAGAATGGGATTAGTAAAGAATTAATTTTCTCAATGAATCGAGATTAAGCAATCAAAAAGATGTGTAAATAAATTTTTTACAAATTTTTTCCTAATTAACAAAATCATTCATATAATGACCTAATTAAATATAAGCATAATTAGTGCTAGACGTTTATGTTTGTGTGAGTAGTTGTCACTATGAATATTCATCATCATTTTCATTTTGTATATAGTTTCTGTTAAATTTATTTTTTTAACACTCATTATATGCATTGTTAGATTGATTTTCATGTGTTTTGCGAAAGGATTAGTGTGTTTTGGTATTTTTCATGTATAGATGATTGTATCCTGATTATTTTTAACATACTCCTTGCCTCAAGGCAATTGAAATTAAATCAGTCGCAGTGCAAATGCCTCTTCAAAAAATGTGCTTCTATATTTCACAGTATTTCAAGATAATTGAGATCGAGAGTCCAAACCTACTTCAATTGACACACTGGTGAGCGGAAATTAAGCTAAAGAAGTACACAATGTTGCTTTGAGGCATAACGAAAATGGTAGAATAAAGAGTTGGGGTGGACACGAATAGTAAAGAGAAGGAAAAAATGAGTTGTCTAATTTTGTTCTCTTATGTGCATTAAAAAGAATGATAATTCACTATATCTTCATTCAAATATGAGTTCTCTATTTATTTTACAAATATTGTTATGCTCAGTTTTTGTCATCATCAAGTATTTTATGTTATTACGTAGATTATGATATTAGCTCAATACCATTATATATAGATTGAATACATACTATTCTAAATCTATATATACTAAAAGGCAAGACCCCAAACAAAAAAATTTCCCCCCCAAAAATACTTGCTAAAAATAACTTTATAATAAATTAGGTAATTAACAATAAATATAGTAAGTATGTAACTAGATTTCCTAAATTACAATACAAAGGAAATAATAACAATTATCACACAATAATTATGATTTAATTATCATATATAATTAATAAATGCAAAAATATCAATTAATTTAAAAGTAATGTCCATTTCAAAAACTCACAAAACATGCATGCTAAAAAAAAAACACCCAAAGATGTACTTTATATGAATGATAATAAATAATCAAATACTTTTCAATAAAAATAAGAACAAAATTGCAATGACTAATGAATAAAATAATCTACGTTAGATTAATTCATAATTATATGAATAATAACGAATTATTATATTAGGTATTTTTAGGTTGTATCAACTTATATAACTATTTAGTTATTTACTGAAAATTTTATTAATAAAAATCTTTCTTACTAATAAATTGTACATCTTTCTATATTTATATAACCTAAAAGGCGGAATCCTTTTATAGAAATATTTTTCCCCTTAAAAAGTCTTCCAACAATAATCACGCATAGGGGTGTGGGTTTGGCCGAAACTGGCCGAACCGGCCGAACCAAATTAATTTGGCCGATTTGGCTGGTTTGAAAAAAATGATTGGCCGGGTTGGTTAAAAAAATTTCAAACCGGATGATTTGGTTTGGCCGACGGTTTGAAGGATGAAACCGACCGTTTCGGCCGGACCGGCCGTATAAATAATATGATTTTAAATATAATAATGATAATAAAATATTATTTGATAGAAAGCTAAAATATCAATTATATTGATATATATGTCCGATGCTTATATTCTTTCGAATTGTAACCCTATAAATCAACTTGTATATAATTGTTTCTTGCAACCCTAATATTATTTATTTATTACTTATCTCATATTTATAATTAATTACAAGCTATACATATTTATATTAGTTTTATTTTGTGTATCATTCTTTCATTAATTTATAATAATAAAATTGATATACAAGTTTCATTTTTTATAATATTTTTAGTTGAATAATCTTCAAACCGTTTAAACCAGCTGAACCAAACCGTTTTAATATGGTTTGGCCTATTTGGTTTGAAATAATTATTTGGCTGGTTTGGTTTGTGAAAATTTCAAACCGTACCTATTGGTTTGGTCCGTACTTTGCTCCTTAAACCGGCTAAACCGGACCGTGCACACCCCTAATCACGCATACTCATTTACATAGTTATTATTAAAACGGGAATTATGGAAATATTAATTTGCACAAATTGATTTAATATAGCAAGAAACGAGATTTCGGGAACATTAATTAGCATAAATTGATTTGATATGACACACAAGAATTATGGAAACCAATTCATGATCGACACAATTAATGGCATGGATTTCGTTCTAATATTATTATAAATAGTCGATGAAATGAGCATTTTACATTCACAATATTTTCATTCACTTTTATGTTGAAATCTGCATGCTGCAAAAGCATTTTTCATCTTCATTAGCAAAAGATATCGCTGCATAAGTTATTTGTTCATGGACATGCATGTTTTACTCCATGGACATGTTGTTGCATTGCACATACCATTGTATTTTCTAATTTGATATATTAGAATTTATTTTTATAAAGTGTGATGTTTCTTAATTTTCGCAGGAGTGAAGAATGAATTCGAAGACAAGTTTAGCAACCAAATGCAATTATTCTTTTTGACTCTACAGTCTAATGTTGTTTATATCTATTGTCACACTCAATTTATCTTCTAATGTAATTGAGATTTAATTTAAAATTTTGTAGTTCAATATACTAAATCTATTAAACAATGTATTTCGTTATTTATTTAATTATTAGAGATTGTTGATTTCATGTTATGTGATTGCTTACTAAATTATTCTTTTTGTTAGTTTTAATGAGAAACTTGAAGCATATTTAAATTGATGATTATTTGAGAATCATATTTATTGGCCTTTCTTATTATTGACTTAATATATTTTATAATAACACATTCTTACTAAACAAAATCTCTTTAAATAATACTAATCTTAGGTACTTAGTTGATTAATTGCATGTTAGTTGTACAATTTTTGTAAAAGGACTATTTTATAATTTATATATTTATGAGACACGCTTTTTTAACAACAATTTCGTATAGAGTAGTAGTTGGCATCAAATTATGATTTAGTCGGATTATTAATCTATATATATATATATATATATATATATATATATATATATGTATATATATATCTTTATTCAATTGAAAATTGTTATAAGTAGACTTCTAATCTAATTAAATATAGTTACCAAAAATAACCAAAATATATTAAATATTTAGTTAATATTGCTCAATTTATCAACGTAATCTATGGACAAAATTGTGCTGATTCAATTGAATTGTTACCATTTATATGTTTAAATGAATCAATATACATAATCATAGTCATTGCCTTTCACCCAATTCAACAATGATCTCTA
Organism: Plectranthus barbatus; assembly: GCA_026898455.1. Taxonomy (NCBI): domain Eukaryota; kingdom Viridiplantae; phylum Streptophyta; class Magnoliopsida; order Lamiales; family Lamiaceae; genus Plectranthus; species Plectranthus barbatus. The sequence continues at coordinate 76,234 of JAPKLW010000738.1, forward strand.
TTTTTAGAAGTTTAAGGAACTAACGACGACTCCATTTGGTTTTAAGGGGCAACCTTTGTTTTCTTTGAAAATCGAGGAAGAAAGTCGGAGCAATTATTTATGTTGTTATATATGTTATCGGTTAAAGTGAGTTTATTCAAGGTTCATATCTATAATTCATTATATATTTTGGTAGATTTTTATCTTTCATGTATGTAATTTTTGTGTTGGTGTATTCATTATTTTTTTTATTGTAGCATTCAAATGTACAATATATTCCTCCTAATTGAATAAATTAATAAAGTTTTATGCCGTCGAGTTCGGAACATCTAACAACATTGTTAATCTTATTATGAGAATTGTTAGCTAAGTTTGAAATTTAAGGAATTGAATTCCCTGCCGCAAAAGTTTGAAATGATTACTAAAAACGCCCGATGAACCAATTAAGAAATCCTTGTGAAGCGAGGAAATTAAGAAGAGCAGAATAATTAGAATGAAACATTTTAATTTATTAATTATCTAATTTGAAAAGTTTTACTGGGACTTTATTCAATCTGTGAGCAATTCTTGCGTATCATCCATACTCTATCTACATCTAAGTTTGGGATGCGGGGTTATATTTCTGTAAAGAAGACTAAACGAAGGCTATGTACGGCATAATTAATAAAAAATATTTCTTTATTTTATTATATTAACAAAGTTATATTAAAAAAGTGGTTATGTTTAAAATTATCTTTACAAAATATTAAATATTATCAATATAGTTGTTCATTTCTAATTTATTAGTTTTCGCTATAAATTTGTATCTTAACCCGTATTTTAGCTCACCGATTTTGAGTCGATGTCAATAGACTTCATTGATATCCTTAGTTATAGATGTAGTGCACGAGTTTCTTTTGTATATTTCTTATATTGTATTGATAATTTATGTATAAAAGGTAGACATCTACAACTAATTTACATAATTTATGTTTTAGTATCAACTTATTTATATTATATTTATTACTTCCATATATTTATTAAACTATAAGCAAAGACTATTAGAACTTAAATTACATCAAAATAAATAAGATATTCAAAAAGATATAATAAATAGATTCAAAATAATTTTATAAAATGCACAATATAAAACAAAAATAAAACATATTATTAAATATTTATACGCTCTACTAATAAAGACATAATAGAAAATATATGTATAAAATAAAAATATCAAATTTTATGGGGTCAACTGAAGTAGTATTAAAAATTAAGAAGAAAATGAATAATGATAAAGTATGTTGTTGTGTGTTATATAGAAGAAGATTAGATGGATAAATATGTATTTAAATAAATCAGGAATACTTAAATAAAACAATTGTTTTAATATACAATGGAGTTGTATGTAGACAAAACTATTTACTAATATTGACTTTAATTTATAATGGAGTTTATACTATTTTATAGTGTATATTAAATATAATGTGTTAATTTAAACTCATAATTTATTTGTCTTAAAAGAAATTTGAACTCATGATCTCTTAATCATGCGCAAGGCACTTTCACTGCTGCCGCTCTCCGAACAAGGGACATTGTTTTGTAGTATATATTCACGCATTGTAGTAGTGACCAAAATCACAAAGATGATTGTTGTTTATATTTGTAATAGTCAAGATATTTACTTTATTTTTATATGATTTATCGTAAAATTATAAATTTTATATGCAGATTGTGTCTTGGTGTAGGTTGTGTAGGCTTTCGTAAGAAGAAACGAGTGAAAAAGTCAAAAGCATATTCATGCCGGAAGTCCGAGCTACGCGAGACGGTCGATATGATTGTGACGGGGAGCTAGGAACATTGATACAAAGCTATGACGGAGAATGATTGAAGCAACACTCTCTATGACTCTTTGTGCTACTAATACAAAATGCATAAATAATTGGGTCTGTCAACGAGGTTTTATTAAATATCACTTCAAGTAGGGAAACTTAATGTCAACTTATTGATAGAAAGTACATTGTTTGGTGAGAGTTGGAACAACCAAGACATCCAATAATTGAACACAATCAAAAAGTCGAGTGTTAACAATATGCGAGATAGAAAGCCGAACACCATTAGTAACTATAATACTATCATGCTAGAGTACGACTGAGAGTTCTCCAAGGAATTAGAAGTTGGTGTCATGTGGGCCAAGGCACCGGTGTCAAGGAACCAAATTGATGTTTCAGGTTAAGAGAGAGAGCAATCAGTGGAGAATGTGCCAGCCAAGTGTGCAGCTACTGGAGATGTACCTTTTTGGACATAAATTGACATAGTGGCATGACGACAAATTTGGCAGGGAGGTGGTCAAAGTTTTTAATTGCGGCCATGGCTGCAAGAGTTAGAGTAACATGAACCACTACCATGGCCACGAGAATATTTAGAATTTCCAGAGGAAGGTGGGCACTGTTCCGAAGGTTTATGCTGGCTGTAGAAGGAAATAGAGGAAGATCCTGTCATGTTAATGGACTCTTAAAATAACACAATGCTCTGAGCTTTAGATAGGAGATCATGGAATTTATGAAGAGGAGTGAGCATCATTTGAGCAGCATTTTCTGGAAAAAGACGAACCAAAATCTCGAAGGAACAAATGAACCTTATACGTATCATCAATGGGGCGTCCAATAGCTGTCAATTGATCACACAAGGACTTGAAGTTTTGGCCATATTCAGTCGCGATCGAGTCCATTTCTTAATAGTTTGGAGGTCGTCTTTAAGGATAGCTTGCGAGATTTGGAGCAGTGACTATACGCGACCTCAAGAGCGAGCCATACCACGTGCAAGGTGATGCCATAGAGTACTTCGGCCATGAACTCCTCTGTTAGAGATGAGAGAAGTAGACTAACGAGTCACTGATCTTGGGTGCGCTAGAGTTCATATGATCCATTGACTATGGGGGTGCCATCGGTGGACGGAAGTGTATTAGATGGAAGAGGTTTGATTTCGTTTATGTAACCAAATATGTTTTGGCTGTAGAGAAGAGTGGTGATATGTTTTTTCCATAAAAGATAGTTCGCATAAGAATGCTTGATCATATGATCATATGGATGAGATTACAGAAGGGTAGAGGTTCAGCATCTTGGGCCATGATCAGAGAAAGGAGACGGCACCGATTGTAGGAAGAAGATACGAGAGAGAGGTAGGGTATTAGGAGAGAAGACTGATGTTAGGCTGATATCATGATAAGATAAATATTATTTGCTGCAGAAAATAATGTTTATTAGGAAACAAAGATCAGTAAAATAAGAGAGAATATTGCATGGAGATAAGAAGATGTCTATATGATACAATTTCATTTATATTTTATGGGTATATATAGACAGTGGAATATTGTTTGTAGAATCATTATAATTTTTTGTTTCTTTGTTTATAATGCAATGTGTGTATATAGAAGATACTAGAGGTGGTAGTGAAGTAGTGGTTGATCCATAAATATTTATTAAGGAGTTTCATTAAATTTTAAAGTAATAGAAAGAACACATAATTAAGTAAGAATTGATGCTCAGAATAATAAAAAACTATAAAAAAAGTTCATACACTAAAACTAATTTCAATATTATGCATAAATATAAAAATTTAACATCAAATTAAAATAACTTGCGTCTTCTCTAATTCTCAAATCCCAACCCCCTAACACACTCTTCTTATTCGTTCTCAACTCCTTTTATATTATATCATAACAAAGTCATATCATTCAATTATTAAATTAAAAAAAATAATTTTTATGCTGAAATCACCCAAACTTCTTAGTAAATCCACCAATATGGTGAGGTCCATACAAACAAGAATAAGAGACATAAATATAAACAAATTCTGATTAATTAAGTAATTTGAAGCATAATAACTACATTGACTTACAAATTTAAATTTTGAAGTAAGATAAATTGAGTTTCAATATTTCACTATTATATATAATTTATAATAAATTATTAATAAGACAATGCGGGATATAATGCGCTTCCAGAATACACAAAGTAACAATCAACCATTCGTAGATAAAATTATTGTATTTGGTTATAATTTTAGACATATTTTGACTATTATACCAAGGGGTAGTAGAGGAGATGTTGTTAATACAACAATTAATTCATCTTACTTATGGCATCATTTGAGTGTCTTGAAGTTGACGATAAACATGCGATTGAATATGCTTGGAGAGCATATGAAAGCATCCATACTAAAAGACTTTGTTGATTGGGTTGCGGCAATTAGGGATGGGGCTTTAAGAGCACCAAATGTTAGCAAAGGAGTTATTGATATCCTTGAAGATATTAATATTAAATTTATCGGAGATCCAATCAGAGTTATTGTTAGTAACACGTATCCCACAACAGTTATTGGATAAATAGATATTTCATATTTGCAGCACCGGGCTAGTTTGACACTAACAAATGATGTGAATGAGAGGGTCAATCAGTATATGACATCATTGAACAATAATGTGGGCAAGGTATACTTAAGTTCTGATTCTATGTGCACAACATAAAATGTAGCATATATTCTTAATGAAGTGCACACTCCAGAATTCTTGAATAAATTGAAGTATCCTTGATTACCAAACCATTAGATGAATTCAAAAGTTGGAACACCGATCGTGTTGTTGAGGAACATTGATCATTCATCTGGTTTGTGCAATGGGACTCGATTGGTTGTAACACACCTTGGTAATCATGTCATCGAGGCCAAGATTCTGAGAGGAAAAAATACTGGTGAAAAGGCTTTTATTCCAAGGATGACTATAATACTATATGATCCTCAAACTCAAATCAAGTTTCAGCGTAGACAATTCTCAATTCAGGTTTCATAAACAAGAGTCAAGGATAATCAATATTGCATGTGGAGATTTTACTCAGCACACCAGTATTTGCACATGGACAGTTATATGTTGTTGTGCCTAGGGTCACAAATCGTGCTGGATTGAAAATCTTGATATGTAACAAAGACGATCGAAGTTTGTCAAAAACTTCAAATGTTATGTACAAACAAATTTTCCGGAACTTATAATTTTACATGTTGTAATTCATATGTTTTTCTTCAAATCAATGAGTAATTATTGAAAATCTTAAGACATTTATAATATGTAGTCTTCATTGTTTTATTTTATCAAGTATTAATTTTATTACTACTCATACATAAATAATTTTATATGTTAGAAGATTCATTATTTATGTGTCTATTATTATTTTAATTTTTTATAGCGTATAATTCTTATGTATATAAATTATAATACTCATTTATTTTCATGATGCTTATTTTAAAATTTTTTAAAAATAATATGATAATACAATATAAATAATATTTAAAATCGCGCAACGCGCGGGCAGAAAACTAGTGATAGAAAATAGATAGTAGACTATTCTTTCTAAGTCTATCGAGGGACCTGTATAACCTATTTATACCGGTAAGAATCATATTTAGTTGGCCGAAGTCGACCAACAATCATGGAATACTCTATCTATTATAGATATACTCACAAATATTTTATAGAGATACGATTTCTAGAAGATATAGACAATCTTCATGCATGATTATCACTTTTTTTCAACGGATTTCATACATTCATCCTCTTTTTCAGGCTTTCCCGTTCGTTCTCGTGCTTTCTTCGTGGACGAGGCATTACATGACTTCAGCTGACATATCTCTTCGATTTGTGTCACGAAGGGCTTCTCTTAGGTCCTTCTTTAGATGGGCTGCTTGAGCCAATGGGCTTTTTCTTAGTATCCGGTCCAACGTGATCTCTTCGTGAGCTATATTATTTCTATCCATAATAAAAAATAATCTAAATTAATTAAACATATTTGTTCCATGTCAAAAAATAACTTGAAATTCAATAGAGTAAGACAAAAACTTGCGTTAGGCACCCTAAACGGTTTAGGCGGGTTTTATCCTACCCAAATAGTGTTTATTAATCCTCAATTAGAATATATTAGATGAGTTTGATTTGAGTTAATGGATAGAACCCGTCTAAACCGTTTAGGGTCCTTCCCATAGAGTAAGAGTTTGTGAGTGTAAAAGTGGGGTCCACTTCTACAATTCAATACTCGCAAGTGGCAGAATCTCTAATTATTGATTTCACAATTTTTAAAGAGAAGTTTTTTTTAATGCTTCTCTCTCTTTGCAGCCTGCATTGCATACAAATACAAAACTATAGAAATAATGATTCTGTTTTTCTTCTTGCCTGTTTCTAATATCACACTCACGATGTCAAATCAAATGATAAAATAAGTTGTAACATCATGTTCAAAATTTTCAATAAATCAGGCGCTGGGCGGTACCTAGTTGAATTACCGAATACTCTCAAATTCCCGTGTCTAATTATCTTGGCGAATAATCGGCGCCGCTTAATCCGTCTATGCGCGATTTAGGTGGTCGACTAAGCAGGCTATATGTCGTATAATATATTCAAGCAACCTATTTTTTATGTTTTCATAAAAAATAATTAAAGTATATAATTTTTATTTTTATTTATTGATAAATATTAAATATGAAAATTAGTTTATCGATTAACTTTCACCTACGTAGGGCGGAATAGACCGGGTTGCCCTATAGGGGCCTACGGCCTAACCTACCACAGACCAGGCTAAGCCGGATTTATTTTGTAAATAGATCAGGCTTAGGTTATTTATAAAGCCTCTTTAGTTAAGTAGGGTGAGGCTTGGGCTTCAAAATAGGCAGCTTAACAGACCGGCCTATTTAACTAATCATATATTATATAATTAATAAAATATGTTTATTACTCCCTCCGTCCCACTTTAATAGTCTCATTTTTCATTTTCGTGCGTCCCACTTTAATAGTCCCGTTTTTAAAAAGGGTAACTTTTTCACACTCAACAATAAAATATTAATTCTACTCAACTCATTCTACTCTCACATGCCTTGTTTATTGTGCCAAAAGCAAATGAGACTATTAATCTGGGACGGAGGGAGTATTTAATATTAAAACCTATATATAAAATTTAGAAATAAAAAATTTATTGAATAATTTATTTGTTACCAAATAGTAGAATAATATAAATACTCCATTGCAAATGGCAGAATCTCCGACATAATCAAATGAAAAATTCTTGGACACCCAAGTTCTTGAATTTCACAATATTTTAAGTAGGGTTGCAAATGAACTAAATTATTCGTGAGCTACTCGGATCTCGACTCGATAAAAACTCGTTCGAGTTTGTTTAGTGAAGTTTATTTATTAAATGAACCACACTTGAGCATCATAGTATTCAACTCATGAGCTCGTGAGCAAGAGCTAAATTAGTAAGAAAAATAAAATAATTAATTTTGTAAAAGTAATATTTTAATAATTTAATAGTAAAAATAATGGTAAATCTTTTTAAAAACGAGAAAATATTGAATTTGAACATGACTAAGATATTAATTTTGGAATAACTTTTTAAATATATTCTAAATTTAGAAAGTTCGTTTAGCTCAATAAAGTTCGTGAACTTTAAAGTATTCGATAAAAAACTTCAAAGCTCGACTCGATATAAAACGAGTCGAACTTGAACACGGCACAACTCAATTCGAATACACCCGTAATTTTAAGAAATGTTAGATCCCTCGAGTGACAATCTTTAACATCCAAGACAAAGTCCACTCTATTTTTTTAATAGAATGGGATTCGAATGCTTTGAAAAATTCAAAAAATTTTACTATAAAATTAAGAAACAATGACTGAATATTTCAGACATTCATCTAAGATAGAGTTTAATGATGGAGTTGCCAACTTTCATGCTACTTGTTTCCTCTCTATTCATCGTTTTCAAGTTTCTGCACAAGCCCGGGAGCTCATCACTGCTTCTGAACCGCATCCCGGGCCCGAGGAGGCTTCCGGTCATCGGAAACCTCCACCTTCTAGCCGGAAAGTCTCCGCCGCACCGCGTATTCAGAGACTTGGCCGGCGAATACGGGCCTCTGATGCGTCTGCAAATGGGGGCTGTTCCCTTCCTCATCGTCTCCTCCGTGGAGGTGGCGAAAGAGGTGTTGAAAACCAACGACATCATCTTCGCCAACAGGCCTTCCGTCGTCGTGTCGCCGACGATCACCTACAACCACGCCAACATCGTCGGCGCGCCCTACGGCGAATACTGGAGGCATCTGAGAAAAATCTGCACGTTGGAGCTGCTGAGCGCGAGGCGGGTGAAGAGTTTCCGGCCGATAAGGGAAGAGATGAACTCCGATCTTGCTCATTGGGTTGCTTCGAATGAAGGGTCGCCGGCGAATCTGTCGGAGAGGGTTTACCAGACTGCGTTTGATATTTCCAGCCGGGCGGCGATCGGGGAGGAGACGGAGGAGAAAGAAGCGACGAAGTCGGCGTTTAAGGAGGCTTTGAAGTTGGTGTCCGGCCTCTTTGTTGCTGATTTTTACCCTTCCAACAGACTGCTTCCGGTGATCACCGGACTGAGTTTCAAGTTACGGAGGGTTTTCCGGCGAACAGACCGGACTCTGCAGCGTATAATCGACGGTCATAGAGAAGCCGGCGCCGGGAAAAGATCGGAAGATCTGGTGGACGTGCTGCTTAAATATCAAGAAGATGGGGCTGAAGTGAATCTCACTGATGACAATATTAAAGCAGTTATTCTGGTACGCTTGTCGAATTATGGTTTATTCGGTTCAGGTCAATTTGGGCAAATATTTTTCTGGCTGAAATATTTCGATTCTGACCCTTTGATTTTCGAAGTTATTTAATCTATCACGATGATAAAATTATGAATTATTTTTTTCTGTTTTTAATATTTATACAAAAAATTATATTGTTAAATATATTTTTATCTTTTTATTTTAATTTTCCAAATAATGAAAATGTATGAAATATTTATTCTTTTAGAAAAAACAGTATCATCTTTTTTATATATCCTTTCTTTTGAACATAAATACATTAAATTAAGCTCACACATCCAAGATATTCCCGAGAAAACTTGAACCTGTGACCAGTGGCGTATCTAGAATTTCAGAATCGGGGGTACAATATGTAAATAACATTAAAATGGGGATACATCAAGTAAAAACATATGTAAAAATATATAAATAATAATAAAAATACACATATATATAGGGAGTGAATCACATGTTAAAAACTAGTTTGTGCGAATCTATACCATTCATTTAAAAAAATCAATGGTTGAGATTAAAACATTTTCTCAGATTTTATGCTTTTTTGCTTTATAAATCATGCTTAATCGAATTAAGAACGATTAATAAAGCAATTAAGCACGAACGAAAATTATGCTTAATTTTTAATCTTTATGCTTTAATCTCAATCATTAATGCTATCAATCCAATGGCTGAGATTCATTTCTATTTAGCACAAACTTTAATTTTAGCACTTGAATGAATCTCTCTCTCTCTCTCTAAAAAAAAATATATATATATATATATATATATATTAAAAAAAATTGGGGGTACAATGGTACCCCAAAAGTAGGTCTGTATACGCCACTGCCTGTGAACCTTTGATCTTGGCAAGGTGCTTAAAAATAATTATTAAAAATATATTATTTTTTTAATATTATCTATATCTTAACTTTATATAACTTTTACAAATTTAATTATGTATTATAACTATTTGAACTAAATATACTTATATAATTTGAAAAAAATATTAATAAAAAATTAATCAAGCTAATTTATTGAATTTCAGGCACAATTCCAAGAGCCTCACATTATTTAGATCAATTTTTTTTGGACCGAATTATGTCAATCGGGCTAAATTGGCATCCATGCTTGCAACATCGTCTTTGTATTTCATTTAATCCATAACCCTATCTGATTTTCTTGTATCATTAGGATATTTTTCTTGCCGGTGGGGACACATCTGCATCGGTGGTAGATTGGGCAATGTCGGAGACCCCAAGTATTGGAACGACGCCGAGAAGTTCATGCCAGAAAGATTCGAGGCCGAGAACTCCGCAATTGATTTCAAAGGGAATAATCTTGAATACATACCCTTTGGTAGTGGAAGGAGAATATGCCCGGGAATATGGTTCGGGTTAGCAAACGTGGAGTTTTCGCTTGTTGTGCTTCTCTATCATTTCGACTGGAAAATGGGTGAAGATGGTGAAGAAATGGATATGAATGAGGAGTTGAGCACTAGCCTTAAAAGGAAACACAGTTTGCTTTTGATTCCCACTCTCAAGAGGCCATTGTTGTCCTAGCTAGAAGTTGCTCAATCAATCATATATTGCCATTGATCAAATGTTTACTCCTCATTTTATGAAATATTGATTTGAGTAGAGCATTACAAATGATCTCATGTCAAAACTGTTGTGGGTGATTTAGTATCAAACAAAGCCTAAAGGAATTATGCAAGAACAAAAAATAAAAAATAAAAATCAAATGTAGTATTATTGATGGATAGATGACCAATGATAGAAAATAGATAGTAGACGATTCTTTCTAAGTTTATTAAGGGACCTATATAACCTATTTATACGGGTAAGAATCATATTTAGTTGGCCGAATTCGACCAAGAATCATGGAATACTCTATCTAGTAGAGATATACTCACAAATTGTTGGGGGAACCGCCAACTCAACATTAGTATGATACTGTCCACTTTGGGCCAAAGCCCTCACCGTTTTTCATTTGGGCATCACCATCCTAAAAGGCCTCATACTAATGGAGTTGGATGGACTTTTATATACAAGAAATCTTTGTTTCTCCGATGTGGGACATGGGCTTGCCACACCCAACAATCCTCCCCTCAAACCCAAGGACCACAATCTCGTGTCCTTCCCCTCGATCACAATTCATCTTGCACCGCCGTCAACTAACGGGACCCGCCACCTGACCACCACTGTCAGGAAGCTTTCGACACAAGACACCCATCATATCAAGGTTTATTGAGGGCTTCCTCCCTCGAGCCTTGATCCGTCTCAACTCATCTTGCACCGCCGTTAACCCACTGGACACGCCGCCTGACCCCTACAATATCAGGAAGCTTTCGACACAAGGCACCTATAGACGATCCCCGCTCGAATTGAGGGCTTCCCACATTTACTACAGAGTCCACCACCACCCCGGTCCCCCAAACCCTGCTCGACCTAGGTTACCACGTGTTCGTTCCACGTTCACCACACCAATCTGTTGGGGGAACCGTCCAACTCAACATTAGTATGATATTGTTTGTTTTGGGCCAAAGCCCTCACGGTTTTGCATTTGGACATCATCATCCCAAAATGCCTCATACTAATGGAGTTGGGTGAACTCTTATATACAAAAAATCTCATCCTTGTTTCTCCGATGTGGGACATGTGTTTGCCACACCCAACACAAATATTTTATAGAGACACGATTTCAAGAAGATATAGACAATCTTCATGCGTGATTGTAACTTTTTTTTAACGGATTTCATACATTCATCCTCTTTTCCAGGCTTTCCCGTTCGTTCTCGTGCTTTCTTCGTGGACGAGGCATTACATGACTTCAGCTGATATATCTCTCGATTTGTGTGACGAAGGTCTTCTCATAGGTCCTACTTTATATGGGCTACCTGAGCCTATGGGTTTTTTTTCTTAGTATCCGGTCCAACGTGATCTCTTCGTGGGCCATATTATTTCGATCCATAATAAAAAAAAAAATTTAAATTAATTAAACATATTTGTCACATGTATAAATAACTTGAAACCAATAGAGTAAGAGTTTGTGAGTGTAAAAGTGGGTCCACTTCTACAATTCAATACTCGCAAGTGGCAGAATCTCTAATTATTGATTTCACAATTTTTTAAGAGAAGTTGCATCACTCGAGCGACGAATGATCTTAACATCATGGTTTTTTTAATGCCTCTCTCTCTTTGCAGTCTGTATACAAATACAAAACTAAACAAATACAATTGCCTGTTTCTAATATCACACTCACGATGACGAATCAAATGATAAAATAAGTTGTAACATCATGTTCAAAATTTTTAATCAATCAGATGCTAGGCGATAACTAGCCGAACCGAATACCCTCAAATTCCCGTATATGTCTAGTCGCTTAGGCGAGTAATCGGCGCCGCTTAATTCGTCTATGCGCCGATTTAGGTGGCCGACTAAGCAGGCTATGTGTCGTATAATAGATTCAAGCGGCCAATTTTTTTATGTCATCTTAAAAAAATAATTAAAATTTATATAATTTTTATTTTTATTTATTGATTAATATTAAATATAAAAAATTAGTTTATCGATTAACTTCCTCATAAGTAGGGACGGAAATAGGCCGGACCGCCCGACAGGGGCGGCCTAGCCTATCAGACCAGACCAGACCCGGGTTTATTTTGTAAATAGGTCAGACTTAGGCTATTTATAAAACCTCTTTAATTAAGTAGGCTCAACCCCGGGCTTCAAAATAGGCTTACGAAGCCTAACAAACCGGCTTATTCAAATAATCATTTATTATATAATTGATAAAATATATTTATTATTTAATATTAAAAACTATATATATAATTTAGAAATAAAAAATATATTGAATAATGTATTTGTTACCAAATATTAGAATAATATAAATACTGCACATATTCGAAGATGAAATTATATGTTATATTTATAATGTAAGAAATAAAAAATAATTATAACTATAAAATTGCCTCAAATAGTTTTAATAGGCTAAGAATCAAGTCTATTTAACTTAAAAGCCACACTCAAGCTAAAAAAAAAATCTTATAGTAGGTAACAGGCGAGGCTTGGCCTCCTCCAATTATACTAACTCAAGCCTACTGAGTGAAAGCCCAGCTTGACATGAACTATTTCCACACCTACGCCTAGGCACTGGCCCCGCTCGAGCGCCCAACTAGCTCCGAATTTTTACAACCTTGGAGTGAATAAAAAAGAAACATTTCAGTCTCTTCTATCATTGCTTGATTGATGATGGAGTTGTTAACGGCAACCGAGAAACGATCACCAATCATCACTGCTTCTGAATCGCATCCCCGGCCCGAAGAGGCTTCCGCTCATCGGAAACCTCCACCTTCTCGCCGGAAAGTCTCAATCACAGCCGCACCGTGTTTTCAGAGACCTGGCCGCCGTATTCGGGCCTCTGATGCGGCGGCAGCTGGGGAATGTCCCTTTACTCATCGTCTCCTCCGTCGAGGTCGCGAAACAGGTATTGAAGACCAACGACGCCATCTTCGCTAATAGGCCTCCCACCGTCGTGTCGCCGGCGATCACTTACGACCACACGGATATCGCCGACGCGCCCTACGGCGAGTACTGGAGGCATCTGAAAAGATCTGCACGGTGGAGCTTTTGAGCGCGAGGCGGGTGAGGAGTTTCCGGCCGATAAGAGAAGAGGTGAACTCCGATCTGGCCCAGTGGGTTGCTTCGAATGAAGGGTCGCCGGCGGACCTGTCAGAGAGGGTTTACCAGTCGGCGTTTGATATTACCAGCTGGGCGGTTATAAAGAAGTTATAATGGTATGCCCTATCGGATTACGGTTTATTCAGTTCGGGTCAATTCTGACTAATATTTTCTTGACATAAATCCTTCGGTTTTCAAGTTAATCTATAACCGATGAATTTATGAATAATTTTTTTGTAAAAATAATTTATGTTATTAAATTTTTTTTTTCTATTTTTTTTTATCTTCTAAGTAATATTGAAAATGTATGAAACATCTATTCATTTTTATAAAAACACACAATATATGTATCATCTTAATATATTTCATAATTATTAAAAAATATTTTTTTTTATTTTATCTATAATTTAACTTTATAATTATACAACTTTTGCAACTTTAATTATTTATTAAAACTATTTAAATTAAATGTAATTATATAGCTCGAAAAAATAAAAATAAAAAATTAATTAGGTTAATTTGTCGAATTTCATACACACCCATGAGTCTCATTGGACTAAAAAATTTCGGACCGAATCATGTTAATCGGGCTAAATTGGCATCCATGCTTGCAACCTTACTTGATTTTATTGTATCATCAGGATATGTGTGTTGCTGGTGGGGACACATCTGCAACAGTGGTAGATTGGGCAATGTCAGAGATGATTCTAAATCCAGCCACGTTGAAAACGGCACAAGATGAAGTGAGAAGGGTGTTGGATGCCGAGGGCTACGTAGATGAAGAGAATTCGAAGAGCTCAAATACCTAAAACTAGTGATTAAAGAGACCTTGAGAATGCACCCTCCATTGCCACTCTTAATCCCTCGAAAAAATAGTGAGAGATGTGAAATCAATGGATACGAAATACCATCCAAGACGAAACTCCTAATCAATGCATGGGCGCTGGGGAGAGACCCTACGCATTGGAACGACGCCGAGAAGTTCACACCAAAAAGATTTGAGGGTGAAAACTCTGCCAATGATTTCAAAGGGAACAATCTTGAATACATACCGTTTGGAGTAGGAAGGAGAATATGCCCCGGAATATCGTTCGGGCTTGCAAACGTGGAGTTTTTGCTTGTTGTGCTTCTCTATCATTTCGACTGAAAAATGGGTGAAGAAATGGAAATGACAGAGGAGTTGAGCACCACCCTTAAAAGTAAACACAATTTGCTTCTGATTCCAACTCTCAAGAGGCCATTGCTGCCCTAGCTAGTTGTTGCTCAATTATATATCTCATCGTAATCATCTAGAATTGATCAAATAATTGTGTTGAATATTTATGTGTAACATTTTTCTTTGATTGATGTAATCTCCAGTTATCTTTTGAAACTTTTCTCAACTCTTGATCAGAAATACTCACCTACCCACCATTGGTACATGTTAATGTACCTACCAGTGATGTGACAGCATAAAATTGATGGTAATAATCATTAATCCTGACCGTACCATCAATGTTATATAGTCACATCAGCTCCTGGACATACTAATATTTGCCCACGGTCACGGTGGGTAGGTGAGCATTTATGCTCACTTGATATTAGGGGTGTCAATTCGTGTGGATCGGATCCTTAACGTGTCGATCCATTATCGATCTGATCCGTTAACATATAATTTGTATCTGATAAGTTAAGAAAAATAAAAATTTGTATCCGTATCTGATCTGCTAAGCTCAAATCCGTATCCGTTAACGATCCTACAAGTATACAATCCGAATGATCCGATCCTAATAATCCAAATAAATTAGATAATGATCAAATTTGATTGATACAATGAGAATCCATTTCAAAAGACATTAGTATAATCCAATAAAAATTGATTAAATAATTCAAAATATTCATATTTGGTTTTTTAAATCTTGTATAAAATAAACAAATAGAACTGCAGCTAGGGGTAGGAATATTCTGGGCTAAGCTGGACTTTGTTCCCGTAGGTCTGGGCCTTCTATAATTTGAAGAGGCCAGTGTCCTGCCTTTTATCTATAGTAGGCTTATTTTGTAGGCCTATGCCTGACCTTTTTAATAAAATAAGCCTGATTTTTAGCTTGTATAAAGCCTATCGGAGCCTATTTAAAATTTATAATATATATTCTATTTTTAAATTATAAATATATTATGTTATTTCAATAGCAAATATATTTAATAATTTAGATAAATACATTATTTAGTACTAAGTAATTTATTCAATATTTTTTATTCATAAATAATAACTATAATTTTTAATTATAGACAATAACTATATATGAAAATTTAAATATGCCGGCCTCGTAGGCTTAGTAGACCACTTTTCGAGCCTGTGCCTGCTAGCTAAATAGGTTTTGTGAATAGCCTAAACCTGACCTATTTACGAAATTGGTTTGGCCTGGCCCGGCCTGTAGTAGGCTAGGCCAAAGGTCCCTGTCGGGTAGCCCGACCTATTTCCACCCCTAAATGCAACTTCAGTTAAAATTAAAATACTCAATCAAGCCTCAGAAAATACATACTAAATTAATTTATTTTTGTAGTGAATGAAAATGAATGGACAGAACAATGAAAAGAAATATTCAAAAATATTAAACTCAAATTGGAGGCAGAGAAAAATATTAATTAATACTATAAAATTTATAACAACAAAATAAATTATAATAATTACCTTTTATCATAGTAAAATTGCAAGTGTTGAGACAATAAGCATTAGACAAATCTAGAATACTTTCATCAATATTTGAGTTTTTTGAAAATTCTTAATACTAAACTAATATATTAAAAATAATTTATAAATTATATATATAAATAAATAAAAGAATTTTTTATTCATTAATATTATTAATGATGTCCGTATCCGATCCGAATCCGATCCGTTTAATGGATTATTTGATCCATAATTTTCGTGTCCTTATCGTGTCGATCCGATAAGGATCGTATCCGATAAGTCTCAATCCATATCCATTATTATCGTGCTAATTCGTGTCGGATTACCGGATAGGATAGAAAATTGCCACCCCTACTTGATATATCTCTTTGTTCCATTATTAAAATTAATAATTTGATTTAATATTTTTTATAATCTTAGTTTATTATAATTTGGATTAATTTTATAAGTTTAATTATGAGGTTCATCCACCCAATTAGGGTATATAATATTTATTAGTAATTATTTTTAATTTGTAACTAAAATTTGAAAATTTGAATAATTCATAATTATTATTTGTATTCTTATATATTTTTTTTATTTCTTAAAAATCAATTAGAATATATTGTATTGTACTTAATTTTTATTTCTGCAAAAATAATATTTAAAATTAGTAATCGAAATAATAAAACGTCATAGTGAAGCAGAGGATTTGATCCAATGTTTATTTGATCTGGTTTAATTCGGACTGATATTTTTTTTATAAAAGAATTTTGTCATTAACTATGTTCTTCTATTATTAAATCTTCGAAATAATGAAAATGTATGAAAATTTTATTATTTTTTTTTATCACAATCATACATCATCTTTATATATTCATCAATTTAATTATTCGAAACACTTTATCTTTTTATTTTATTTATGTTTTAAATTTATAATTATATAAGTTTTACAAATTTAATTATTCATTAAAGATTATTTAAACTAAATACAACTATGACTTGAAAAAATATTAATAAAAAAATTAATCAAGTTAATCCATCGAATTTCGAGCGACCCTAATGAGCATAAGGCTATTCAGACTAAAATCTTTTTGGATCAAAATATTATCCACTTTTTGACTTAGTTTAATCATGTATATGGAGTCGGGGCTAAATTGACATCCATGCTTGCAACATGGTCTTTGTATTTCATTGCATCAAGATATTTTTCTTGCTGGAGGTGACACATCTGCAGCAGTGGTAGATTGGGCAATGTCGGAGATGATGAGAAACCCAACCACGATAAAAAAACAACACAAGATGAAGTGACACTGAGATACGTGTTGGATGCCGAGGGCTACATAGAGACGAAGAAAAATTCGAAGAGCTCAAATACCCTAGCTAGAAGTTGCTCAAAATGTTTACTCCTTATTTTAGATATTTGTCAATAAAGAGGTTGTTGGGAACTGATTTGAACTTTGAAATATTGATATAACGATTTTACTTTATGACAATAATTGACAAAGGAAAATAGTGAATAATTGTGGGTGATTTTGTATCGAATAAAGTCTAAAGGAATGATTCAAGAGCAGTAAAGCTCGAATGTTTTATTATGTATGGATAGATGATGAATGATAGATAATAGATAGTAGATAATCGTTTCTAAGTGCACCAAGGGACCAAGAGACCTATTTATATAGGTAAAAATCATATCTAACTCGCCTAATGGCATAATTCGATCGAGAATCATGTGATACTCTATTTATTCCAAATATGGTCTTAATTATTTCGTAGAGATACAATTTCTATATATAAGATATGTTCAATCTTCATACGTGATTACCACTCTTTTTCTACATATTTCGTACATTCATCCGCTTTTCTACGCTTTCCTTTGGCCTCGTGTTTTCTTCGTCCGAGTCATTCGTCATTTGTCTTCATAGACGAGGTATTACATGGCTTCAACCGGCATATTTCTTCAAACTCCCAGTCAACTTGACTAATTGTCCTTCCTCTTCCTTGACGCCTATGGGCTTTTTTCCGTATTCGGGCCAAAGTGATCCCTTCGTGGGCCATATTATTTTGATAAATACCAAGAATAATTTGAATTAATTAAATCATCTTTAATTCAACAGTGAATAGTAGCAAGTGGCGTAAACTCTCAAATGAAAAAAAATCTTCAACAACCAAATTATTGATTTCAATATATATATATATATATATATATATATATATATATATATATATATATAGGATTATTCAAACGACTAATTATGATCTCAAGATTTTAATTTTCTTTTCTTTCTTTCTCTATAGTTATAAAAATCGCTAAGCGCTAGTCAGATATTCGAGTGGGGCCTAACGCCTAGACTGTTTAGGCGTGTCTAAGCATTTTTTGGACGGTAGTTAATCGGAAAGCTAATTTTTTATATTTAATATTTATAATATATATTTATCAACAAATAAAAATTAAGATTAGATAAATTTTAATTATTTTTTAAAAAATATAAAAATAGGTCGTCTTAATCGATTAGACACCATATAGCCCGCTTCATCAGCCACCTAAGCGGCGCATAGCAAGCTTTATCGGTCACCTATATCGGCACCTACGCA
Organism: Plectranthus barbatus; assembly: GCA_026898455.1. Lineage (NCBI taxonomy): Eukaryota > Viridiplantae > Streptophyta > Magnoliopsida > Lamiales > Lamiaceae > Plectranthus > Plectranthus barbatus. Next base: position 94,754 of record JAPKLW010000738.1, read on the forward strand.
GATTAGGCGGTGCCTAGATGTCGATTACTCGTCAAACTGATTAAACACAAAAATTAGAGTATATTCGATTCGACTTGGAATCACTAAACGGTCTTAGAGGGGGATTTTTATAATAATATCTCTGTCTCTGCATACACAACACAACACCATATAGAAATAATGACTCGTTTTTCATTTCTCTAAATATTATATATATTGACGAATCAAATGATAATTAAATAAGTTGTCACATCAAGTTCTATTTTTTTTCATTGCACGCGGTGGCGAAGGTTTTGAACAACTCATCTTTATTACATGTTCAACGTTATATATAATGTGTCCAAATATTTCAGTGTTTTAATCCACCATTGATTTGATTTGATTGATTGATGATGGAGTTGTTAACGGCAACAACGCTATTACTGCTTCTCTCTTCTCTCTCTCTACGCATTGTTTTCAATTTTCTGCACAAGCCGGCCGGAAGCTCATCACTGCTTCTGAATCGCATCCCCGGCCCCAAGAGGCTTCCGATCATCGGAAACCTCCACCTTCTCGCCGGAAAGTCCCTGCCCCACCGCGTATTCAGAGACTTGGCCGCCGAATACGGACCTCTGATGCGGCTGCAAATGGGGGCCGTCCCCTTCCTCATCGTCTCCTCCGTGGAGGCCGCCGGAGAGGTGCTGAAAACCAACGACACCATCTTCGCCAACAGGCTTCCCACCGCCGTATCGCCGACGATCACTTACGGCCACACGGATATCGTAGCCGCGCCCTACGGCGAATACTGGCGGCGTCTGAGGAAGATCTGCACGGTGGAGCTGCTGAGCGCGCGGCGGGTGAAGAGTTTCCGGCCAATAAGAGAGGAGGTGAGCTCCGGCCTGGTCCACTGGGTTGCTACCAATGAAGGGTCGCCGGCGAATCTGTCGGAGAGGGTTTACCAGAGTATGTTTGATATTGTGAGCAGGGCGGCGATCGGGGAGGAGACGGAGGAGAAAGAAGCGGCGACGTCGGCGTTTAAGGAGACTATGAAGCTGGTGTCCGGCCTCTTTGTTGCAGATTTCTACCCTTGTAACAGACTGCTTCCGGTGATCACCGGGCTGAGTTTCAAGTTACGGAGGGTTTTCCGGCGAATGGACCGGACTCTGCAGCGTGTAATCGTCGGTCGACGTGGAGAAGTAAAGGCGGTGAAAAGATCGGAAGATCTGGTGGACGTGCTCCTCAAATATCAAGAAATGCATCTCACTGACGACAATATTAAAGCTGTTATACTGGTACGTGCAATCTTTGAATGTTTCATATACGACAATAGTTGTAAACATGAGAATATGAAAACAGATAATGAAGTAATTTTAAGATAAAATGAACAAAAGTGAAGATAAAAGTGAATAATATTTTAGAAAAACTGAAGCTTAAAAAGCACAATGAACGAAATCAAAGATAAAATAAAAATGAAGTATTTTTTTCAACGAATGATATTAATGTTAAAATGAAGTATAGTGATAATATAATGTAATATTCTCATATTCGTTATTCTAACCGGATTAAGCCCCTATATATATATATATATATATATAGAGAGAGAGAGAGAGAGAGAGAAAGGGAGAGAGAGGGTGCATTATATGGTTAACCACTTCCCAGATGTTACCTGTTACCTTAAGTTTCGGTGGATTAACTAAACAAATTAGGTACATTACGAAGATAATGCACAAAACTATTATAGATAATGTAATGCAATAATTACATTATCCAAGATAATGTAATACTCCCTCCGTCCCGGCTGAATTGTCCGGATTGATCGGGCACAATAACCAAGGAGTGTGAGTGTAAAGTAAGTTGAGTGGAATTAATATTTTATTGTTGAGTGTGAAAAAGTTGTCTTTTTAAGTAATGAGACAATTGAGGTGGGACAGAAGAGAAAGGAAAGTGGGACAATTAAGGTGGGACGAAGGGAGTATTATATGCGATATAATGTACTATATTACATAAAAATAATGTAGAGGTAATCTGGTAACATATAGGGAGTGGATCCACTGAGAAAAAGTCTCATGTGAGAAAATAAGAATACTGGTCATTGATTTGTTTAGAACCAATAGATAAGATTTATTCATTTTTCTCATGGAGGAATTTATTCTTATTTGATCTCTTCCTTATATATATATACATATATTAGGGCAAAACATGAAATTTTATTCAAATGAAATTTTATTTTCAGAAACTGTATTCAAAGAATTTTCTTTTTAGGAATTTTATCCAACTAAAATGGTGGTAGTTATTTTATGATGAAACATTCACTAAATCCATGTGTGTCCACGTGGATTATTATGATCTCATAAAAAACAGATGTCAATCAAGTTGGATAAAATCTTCAAACCGAAAAAAAATTCTTTCAGATAAAATTCTCCAACGGATGAAATCTTGGATAAAATTCCGAGAAGTGAAAACTTTTTAGATAAAATTCCGTATTTTATTGTATATTAATCCTATAATTCCTCCTGCCTGATTTTCTTGCATCAGGATATGATTGTCGCAGGTGGGGACACATCTGCAGCAGTGGTAGATTGGGCGGTGTCGGAGATGATGAGGAATCCAGCAACGTTGAAAACGGCACAAGATGAAGTGAGACGAGTGTTGGATGACAAGGGATATGTAGATGAAGAAAAATTCCAAGAGCTCAAATACCTTAAACTAGTGATCAAAGAGACGTTGAGAATGCACCCTCCATTCCCACTAATCACTCGAGAAAACAGTGAGAAATGTGAAATCAATGGATACGAAATACCAGCCAAGACGAAACTCCTAATCAATGCATGGGCACTGGGAAGAGACCCCAAGTGTTGGAACGACGCCGAGAACTTCATACCAGAAAGATTCGAGAGCGAAAACTCTGCCATTGATTTCAAAGGGAATAATTTTGAATACATACCATTTGGTAGTGGAAAAAGAATATGTCCGGGAATATCGTTTGGGCTGGCAAGCGTGGAGTTTTCACTCGCTGTGCTTCTCTATCATTTCGACTGGAAAAAGGGTGAAGATGGTGAAGAAATGGAGATGACAGAGGAGTTGAGCACCACCCTTAAAAGAAAACATAATTTGCTTTTGATTCCCACCCTCAAGAGGCCATTAATGTTGCCCTAGTCCTTGTTGCTCAATTATATCATCACCTAAAATTGATCAAATTAATGATCATGTGTTTGATTTCTGGAATCTGCAGCTATATATGTTCTTGTAAGACTTTTCTCATTCTAGATTCGATTTATATGTGAGTGGCTTCTTCATTCACATCCTTCAAATATAAGCACTTCAAAATCATCTTAGAGTATATGGAATATTGACATAACAGTTTATAGACATGTGTTTCCACCTTGGAGAGCCTATGCCATATCTATGGTAGGTATTGATACATACAAGCCCTACCTCGTAGTCCAAATCTATATCTATATCTATCTATCTATCTATCTATCTATCTATATATATATATAAATATAAAGTAAACACGGGTTTAATTGCATTAGTTGATCATTAATCAATATGTTAACTACATACATTGATATCCCTTATTTACGTGTCTATTTCGTACATTTATTTTGGGAAAAGTATCAATTATAGTAAAAACAATTCTGGTTTTATTAAATATATTACAAGTTTTGCATATTATCAAAATATAATACAAATTATATTTTTTTTTTGTTTCAAATTTATGACTGGAGCAAATATCCGGCGACAGAAAATTGACATGGCTTGCCGGACAACACGTCACCATTTATAGGATTTATTAATCTCAGTTAGGGTATATTAGATGAGTTTGAGTTTGAGTTAATGGATAAAACACGCCTAATCATTTAGGCAGCCTAATCTAAGACCTTCCCCTTATTATTTTGTATATGAAATAGTTGTTTAACAGAATCTTGAATTATTTTTTTTTTATTGGTTTGAGAAAACATACTAGAACAACATTTGGATATAAATAACCCTCCAAGTCCCATGTTCAGAATGTAGTTTGTCCAAGATTATGACTTCGAGCTTTTCAGACACATATAAGTATATGAGTTTAAATTAATATATTATTATTAAAAAATAAATCATGTTTATCCCCTGTTTGGGGTGCAATGATGAGTTCAATGTAATTTGGAACTTCTGAGTGTGTGAGTATTAAATTAATGCATTATATTAAAAAAACTCCATCCTTCCCGACTTAATTGTCTGGGGTTGACATGACACAATAACCAAGGAGTGTGAGTGTAGAGTAAGTTGAGAGTAATTAATATTTTATTGTTGAGTGAGAAGAAATTACCTTTTTCAGTAACATAACAATTGAGCTGGGACAGACGAAAAAGGAAAGTGGGACAATTAAGCTGGGACGGAGGTAGTAATAATCATGCATTCTAATCTTATTTCTCCTCTCGCCAGTTTCTTATGTTATACTGACAAATCAAATGAGAAAAAAAATGTAACATAAGCTTCACTTTTTCAATAGATCATGCATAGGGGTGAAGGAAAAGATATAGATTTAGGGGTAGTTCGGTATAGTATATCAAAAATTCTCTATGTATCGTATAACAACATTTCATTTTAGGTACCGAATACGCGCACTAGGCAATGGGTGGACATTTGAGTTCTGGACTTCCAATTAACGCATAGTGAGTTTTACAATCATACTTTATTATGGTGTGACAAATGCTTCGAAGAATATATTTATTACATGCACAACCATGGGTAGCTCTATGTAGGGGCTACGGGGTTTCATCTTCCCCTAAATGAATTTGTTTATAATAAGATAATTCGATATTTTTATAAAATTTCTGTTGAATTATTCCACATCGGCCACGGACTATATAATGGTAAAAGTCCCCCCTCCTTACAAACCAATTTTATAAAGAGAAATGATATATTTACATGATATTAGAGCTAGGTTTGGTTTGATGTAGCTTGATTTATCCTAATGATGGGACCCGGTGATGGGACCTGATTTATCTGGATAAGGGACCTGATTTATCCCGATGATGAGACCCAATTTATTTGATGATAGGATCCTTGTATGCGTGAGGGGGTGTGTTGAATTATCCCACATCGATCATCCCTCTCCTTACAAGTCGGTTTTGTAGGAAGAAATTGAATCTTTACAACTTCTTAATTATTATGAAGAAAAATTTGATGAAATACAAGGGGCTATAATTTTCTTTTGGTTTTAATTAAATTTGTATTTTTTTATTATTTAAAATCTAATAGAACTCCAAACTGAAATATTTCAGTCTTTCAATATCTAAGATTGATGATCAAGAGTTGCTAACTTTGATGCTACTTGTTTCCTCTCTATTCATTGTTTTCAAGTTTGTGCACAAGCCCGGGAGCTCATCACTGCTACTGAACCGCATCCCGGGCCCGAGGAGGCTTCCGGTCATCGGAAACCTCCACCTTCTCACCGGAAAGTCTCAGCCGCACCGTGTTTTCAGAGACTTGGCCGCCGAATACGGACCTCTGATGCATCTACAACTAGGGGTTGTTTATTAGGGTTTTCCACACAAAACTAAATTATGTATTGATGGATATATATAGGGTACAATGCAAGAAATGAAACTATCTAGAAAGATACAATAATGATAAGAAAACCCTAGATACAAAATATCTAAAATATATTATTATACCCCCTCAAACGAAGATGTAGGAATTGAGACGAGGCTGAGCTTGCGACGAAAAAATTCAAATAACGGGCGAGGAAGTGCCTTCGTGAAGATGTCAGCTAATTGCACTTCGGTTGGGATGAATTCAGTGACTAACTTGCCGTCTTGAACGAGTTCTCCGACAAAATGATAGTCAGTATCAATATGCTTGGCTCTCTTGTGGGCAACCGGATTCTGTGTCAGAAAAATGGAGCTTTTATTATCGCAAAATAAATGAGGAGGGCGAACCAGAGGAACGCCGAGCTCACGAAGCAGAGAAGATAGCCAAACGACTTCAGCTGCAGTATTAGTCATAGCCCGATATTCAGATTCACAACTCGAACGAGCCACGGTTGGTTGCTTCTTAGCACTCCAAGAAACGAGGTTTCCAGCTAGGAAGATAGCGTAGCCATAAGTGGAGCGGCGCGTTTCAACGCATCTAACCCAATCTGCATCAGAGTAGGCGACTAAATCACAAGCAGAGGCACGAGAGAAGAGAAGTCCGTGTGAGAGGGTGCCTTTGATATAACGAAGTACTACTTTAACAACTTGAAGATGATCAAGAGTCGGACATTTCAGAAATTGGCTGAGCAAGTTGACGGCAAAGGCAACGTCCGGACGTGTAATGGTGAGATATTGAAGCGCTCCCACTATCGAGCGATAGTAGGTAATATCCTCGACCGACGTGCCATCATGTAGTAGAAAAGTCCCTGCAGGAAGGGGTGTGGCGATCGGGCGCGCATCAAGCATATCAGTGCGCTCGAGAATATCACGCGCATATTTTGCTTGAGATAGCAAGAGGCCGTCATTTACATAGGTGACATCCAGCCCCAAGAAATAACTAAGACTGCCCATGTCCTTAATAGCAAATTCTTCATGCATAAGATGTATAAATGCCGAGATTGAAGATGGATTATTCCCTGTCATGATAATATCGTCGACATAAACCAATAGAAATAAATAGGTAGGTTCTCGGCAAAAAATAAAGAGAGAAGTGTCAGCCTTGCTACAAAAAAATCCCGAGGATAGAAGAAAGGAGCTCAGTCATTGAAAGCATGCACGGGGAGCTTGTTTGAGACCGTACAGATCTTTCCGGAGAAGATAAACATGATTCGGATGATGTGGATCGGTGAAGCCGGGAGGTTGAGCCATGTACACAGGGACAGAGAGAACACTATTAAGGAATGCATTTTTCACGTCGAGCAGGTGAAAAGGCCAACCGCGAACAACCGCGATGGAGAGAATAATGCGGACAGTGGCAGCTTTAACGACGGGACTGAAAGTGTGTGAGAAATTCAAGCCCAGAATTTGAGAAAATCCCTGAGCGACTAGACGTGCTTTATGGCGTTCAATTGAACCGTCAGAGCGAAATTTAGTCAGAAAACCCACTTAGAAAACCCACATCGAACCGACAATATTAGAGTTGGAAGGTGGCGGAACCAGCTCCCAAGTATTATTACGCCGTAGAGCATCCATTTATTCATTCATTGCAGCGAGCCACAAGGGATTTTTGGCTGCTGACTTGAAACCCTTGGGCTCGGTGGAAGCTGTAAGTGTCGTGTGAAGACCCGTCAAGGCATAGTATGCGAGATGACGTGGTTTGAAGATGCCGGCTCGTGCCCGAGTCACCATAGGATGAATAGGAGGCGCTGGAGGAGGCGCGGGTTGATCTGAAGGGGCAGCAGGCGGCGAATGAATAATTGGAGCAGCTGGGGTATGGTCGTCGGGGCATAATGAGCATGGCCGAGTAGGAGCAGCGATCGACGGTGATGAGGGGGCTCGCGGTGCATAAATAGGCAAAGCCGGAATAGGCGTCGAAGGTGGCTCAATAAACATCGATACATCCAGCTTAGAAATAGTAGTTGATGATGAGGACGCCATAAGCGGAAAATTGAGCTCATCAAATCTTGCATGCCGTGTGATATACACTCGATTGGATGAGGGATCGAGACAACGATAGCCCTTGTGCTGGGAAGAATATCCAATAAAAATACAAGGGGTGCTTCGTGGAGAGAACTTGTTAGCTGCATAATCTCGAAGACAAGGATAAACCCGACATCCGAACGGATGAAAATTTCCATAATTTGGCGGAATTCCAAATAGAGTCTGAAAAGGAGACAAACCTTGAAGAACCGAGGAAGGTAGCCGATTGATAATATACCCAGCGGTAGAGAAAGCCTCAACCCATAGATGCAGCGGAAGATTGGATTGAAAAAGGAGAGCAAGTCCGGTTTCAGTAATATGACGATGCTTGCGCTTCGCACGCCCATTTTGTGAAGGAGTGTAAGGGCAGGACTTGAGATGTTGGATTTCCTTTTTCGCAAAAAAAGACTGAACAGCATGATTTGTGAACTCGGTGCCACCATCACTTTGGAAAACCTTTAGACGGCGAGAGAACTGGGTTTCAACAAAGGAGGTGAACGTTTCCAAAACAGTAAAGAAGTCCGATTTTCTCACAAGCGGAAAAAGCCATGTAAAGTGACTGAAATCATCTATAAATATGACATAATAACGATATGAAGCAGATGAAGTAACAGGAGCCGGACCCCATAAATCACAGTGCACAAGATCAAGAACATGCAACGAGCGCTTGTCATTTAATTGAAACGGCAAGCAAGAGCTTTTTGCAAATTGACAAGAAGGACATAAAGAAGGCTTAGGTAAACAAGATGTAACAGAAATAAATCCTTGTTTATTGAGTAATGAAATTGAATCATAAGAGACATGTCCTAAGCAACTATGCCAGAGTTCAAAAGAAGCACGTAAAACATTGTTTTGTAAATGAGAAAGAAAAGCCGGTTGCATGTAATCAAGCACGTAAAGACCATTACTGTGATGTCCGCTTGCGAGGATCTCTCTTAAGTGACGGTTCTGGATATCAAAAGACTTGTCAGAAAAAATAACATCAACCGGCAAATCAGCTGTAAGTTTACTAATCGAAAGTAAATTCTTGGTTATGGAGGGAACAACCAAAACATCCAAGAGATTAATAGAGCGGAATAAATGAGAAGTCCCAATATGAGAAATAGGGAGACAAGCACCGTTACCAACAATCACACGATCAGATCCTGAATAAGGGCGAGAAGCATCCAGAGTGTCGATGTCAGGAGTCATGTGAGAGGAAGCTCCAGTATCCAAGAACCATTCAGAGGCCGAAGAGGAGGAGACGGAACAACCTGTGTTGAAGGCTTCGACAAGGTTAGCATGCGGGGTGCGCGAGTATCGGTCAGGGCAAGCATCCGTGTAATGTCCGTTTTGGCGGCATATTTGACAATGTGGAGGACGACGTTGATTGCCCTTGCGTCGACGCTGATTTCCTTGCGAGTTGTTGCCGTGATGATCCGACAAAGCACGAGAGGTGTCGGCATTGGCGGATGATTTGGATTGGCCAATGAAGGCGACCTAAGAAGCAGAAGAGGATACCAAAGAATCCTGAAATAAAGAGAAACTCTCGGCTTTAGATAATAAATCACAAAAAGACGGCAGAGTGGTGAGGGCCATCTGAGCAATGGAGAAAGAAGAGAATTTCGGTCCAAGGCCTCGTAGAAACCAGTGAGCCTTATCCGTATTGTCGACGGGGCGGCCGATCGCGGCTAGCTGATCACAAAGCGCCTTAAATTCACGGGCGTATTCAGAGACAGAATGAGATCCACATTTAAGGAGTTGAAGATCATCCTTCAAACGTAGTTCCCGCACCTTAGACTTGTTGCTGAATGCGGTCTCCATCGCAAGCCAGACATCACGCGAAGTTGTGCAGCCAAGCACTTAGGACATAGCCTCTCAGTTAGGGTTGAAAGAGAAGACTAAGGAGTCTTTGATCCTGAAGACTCCAGGCCTCATAGGCTGGATTGGGGGTGGCCGCGCGAGAGGGAGAGGTGAGCATGGCGGGGGGGGCACCGGTGAGGAACGATCGACAAACTTCATCAAGTCATGGCACGTGAGCAAAGGGACGAGCTGTGAATGCCAAAGTAGAAAATTGGAAGAGGACAGCTTTATCGTGACCATGTGAACGAGAGTTGAGAGAGGGAGAACGTCGGACGTCATGATGTCGACGACGGGAGAGGAGGGAAGGCGGCGCTGGACGAGAGAAGGGAGGAAAAATTGTCGATTTTATCTGGCTGATACTATATTAGGGTTTTCCACACAAAACTAAATTATGTATTGATGGATATATATAGGGTACAATGCAAGATATGAAACTATCTAGAAAGATACAATAATGATAAGAAAACCCTAGATACAAAATATCTAAAATTTATTATTACTGTTCCCTTCCTCATCATCTCCTCCGCGGGGGTCGCCGGAGAGGTGTTGAACACCAACGACATCATCTTTGCCAACAGGCCTCCCAGTGTTGTGTAGCCGACGATCACTTACAACGATGCCGGAATCATTGGCACGCCGTACGACGAGTACTCGAGGCGGCTCAAGAAGATCTGCACGGTGGAGCTGCTGAGCGCGAGGCGGGTGAGGAGTTTCCGGCCGATAAGTGAAGAGGTGAACTCCGGTCTGGCTCATTGGGTTGCTTCGAATGAAGGGTCGCCGGTGAATCTGTTGGATAGGGTCTGCCAGTTGGCGTTTGATATTGCCAGCAGGGCGGAGATTGGTGAGGAGACGGGGGAGAGACAAACGATGAAGTCGGCATTTAAGGAGGCTTTGAAGCTAGCGTCCGGCCTCTTTGTTGCAGATTTATACCCTTCCAACAGACTGCTTCCGGTGATCACCAGACTGAGTTTCAAGTTACGGAGGGTTTTACGGAGAACGTACCGGACTCTGCAGCATATAATCGACGGCCATAGAGAAGCCGGCGCCGGGAAGAGATCGGAAGATCTGGTGGACGTGCTCCTCAAATATCAACAAGATGGGGCTGAAGTGAATCTCACTGATGACAATATTAAAGGAGTTATACTGGTATGTCTATCGGATTACCGTTTATTCGGTTCGGGTCAATTGGGGCAAATATTTTTTTGGCTAAAATATTTCGATTCACCCTTCAATTTTAGAAGTAATCTATATAACGACTAATTTATGATTTTTTTTTAATATTTATAAAAAAGATTATCATTAAATATATTTTTATTTTTTTAATCTAGTAATTAATGAAAATATATGAAATATTTTCTTTGTAAAAAAAACAAAATATGAATCATATTTTTATATAGATCAATTTAATTATTAAAAATTTATTATTTTTTTAATATATCTATATCTTAACTTTATAATTATATAACTTTTACAAATTAAATTAATATTTGAACTAAATATAATCATATAATTTTAAAAAATATAAATATAAATTAAGCAAGCTAATTTATCGGATTTCGGGCACAATTCCAAGAGCCTCTCGTTCTTCGGACAAATTTTTTTTTTTTTTTTCTAATTGAACTAAATTGACATTCATACTTACAACATGTCTTCATATTTCATTTCATCCATAACCCTACTTGATTTTCTTGTATCACCATGATATTTTTTTTGCTAGTGGGGACACATCTGCATCAGTCGTAGATTGGGCAATGTCGGAGATGATTCTAAATCTAGTCATGTTGAAAAAGGCACAAGAAGAAGTGAGACGGGTGTTGGACGCAAAGGGCTACGTAGATGAAGAAAATTTTCAAGACCTCAAATACCTTAAATTAGTGATCAAAGAGACTCTGAGAATGCACCCTCCATTCCCACTCTTAATCCCTCATGAAAACAGTGAGAGATGTGAAATCAATGGATATAAAATACCAGCCAAGACGAAACTCGTGATCAATGCATGGGCACTGGGGAGAGACCCAAGTATTGGAACAACGCCGAGAAGTTCATGCCAGAAAGATTCGAGGGCGAGAACTCCGCCATTGATTTCAAAGGGAACAATTTTGGGACATACCTTTGGCAGTGGAAGGAGAATATGCCCGGGAATGTGGTTCGGGTTGGCAAACGTGGAGTTTTCGCTTGTTGTGCTTCTCAATGATAGAAATTGGCTGAAGATGGATATGGATGAAGAGTTGAGCACTAGCCTTAAAAGGAAACACAATTTACTTTTGATTCCCACTCTCAAGAGGCCATTGCCGCTGCCCTAACTAGAAGAAGTTCCTCAATCAATCATATATTTGTCATCATCTAAAGTTGATCAAAATGTTTTACTCAGCATTATATATATATATATATATAGAGCGGATCCAGTGAGAAAGTGAGAAAGATGTTTGATTGCATTCACGACATTGCTTGATTGTATTCAAGTCGTTGCTTGATTACAATGTTGCTCGATTGTGCTTTAGTTATTGCTTGATTATTTTGTTGTTTGATTGCGTTTTAATTGTTGCTTGATTAAATATCAACCATTGATTTTTTTTAGATCTGATGGACATGATTCATTCTTTTTTCAGGTGAATTTTTTTACATGATCCCTCCTCTCTCTCTCTCTCTCTATATATATATATATATATATATATATATATATAGAGAGAGAGAGAGAGACAGAGAGAGAGAGGGGGTAGTGATTAGGTGTTAAAATCTTTTCAGCTGTTAAATAGTAATAAATCTAAACCATTAAAGATCAAAATCAACGAATGTGATCAATTTAAATTCGTCCCAATTTCGGTGCGTTATTTGTGTTACCATTTAACATTCAAGGGCAAAAATGTGATATATATTCAAGAATTTCATTTCGTGCAGTTCATAAAATATAATATGTATACATTCAATGTAAAAAATACAATATTTTGGGCATAAAACTGAAACATATAATCAATGCAAAAAATGCACTCAATATGAATACAAAAATGCATATGCTTTAGAATAAAAATGCATCTTCTTCAAGTTAAAAATGCATCATTTGATGCAAAAAAATGCAGATATTTGGGAACATATTTTATGCGTGATTGATGCATTTTTTATCCTAAACGTAAATATAATGAAGAACATATACCAACTGAATATAAAATCAAGATTTTCGTGCGAATCTTCTAAATTTAACATATTCAATATAGATATCCTATGAATCATCATAAAAATACGTTTAATTTGATAAATGAATCGTAAAAAATAGTTTTGAATCGTGAAAGATACGATCGTTTGATTATAATGGGAGCTAAGAGAAAATTAGGAGAGAGAATGTTTATATCTAAAGATAGGAAAGACGATTACTCTAATTACCTATTTATCTAATAAACCCTGAATTATTATATGATCACAACCATTGGATCAACAAAATAAAGATCACTACTATATATATATATATATAGAGAGAGAGAGAGAGAAAGAGAGAGCGTTGTATTCATTTATAAACTATATACCTGAATGAACTATGACCTAATATCACACCATTAAATTATTATCTGATGGTTGAATTGTTCGCACATGGCAGCAATATTTAAAAAAATTTCCGGGGTATTAATGAATTAATAAGATTGACAATTACAATCTAAATTTGAATATATAGGGTAGTTTCCTATATTCTAGTGATTCTTAATTTCAATGGAATCTTAGAATTATTATCCTTAATCATATATTTTTCTGTAATATAATATTATCATACAACTCTCTATTTAACTTCTTATTTTCAATATCATTATATTATTCATATTTTTGTACCATATTTTTTTTTAATGTAGTTTACGTTCAATTGTGTTTAAAACTTCATTATTTTTTCAAATTCATATGATTTTTGGTATACTTAAACAATATTGACTAAAAGTTTGTTGGGAATTGAATTGAAGGTTAAAATATGGAATTGATTTGATTTTATGACAATAATTGACCAAGAAAAATAGTGCATTACACAAGATCTCATGTTAGAACTGTTAATGTGGGTATGGAACAAAGTAAAGGAATGATCCATACAAGAATAAAAAATTAATTAATCTTGATTAATGTAGAATAATACAGTAGATGATCCTTTTTAAGTACACCAAGGGATTAAGATACGTACTTACACATGTAAAAATCGTATTTAACTGGCCTAATTCCACCGAAAATTAGGGGTGTGCACGGTTCGGTTTGACCGGTTTGAATGGCAAAGTATCGATCAAACCAATAGTTGCAGTTTGAAATCATCACAAACCAAACCAGCCAAATAATTATTCCAAACCAAACCGGCCAAACATATTATAACGGTTTGGTTCGGCCGATTTAAACAGTTCGAAAAATCATTCGACTGATAGTGCAAATAATGAAATTTGTATATATTTTTTATAATTTTAAATATCAGTGTATAAATGATTTAAAAAATAGAATTAAAAAAAATACAATTCGCTTCACTTAAATTATAAATCGAAGACAAGTAATAAATAAATGAAATTGCAGTTGCAAGAGAGAAGAAAATAAAAGTCAATTTATAAATGCGCGATTCAAAATAATATAAATATTATATATATATATATATATATATATATATATATATAATATTCTAGCTTTATAATATTTAATCATCATCAATATTATTATTATTATTATTATTATATTTAAAACAATTTTATATACACGGTCGGTTCGGCCAAAAAGACCGGTTTCATCCTTCAAATCGTCGGTCAAACCAAATTATCGGGTTTGAGTTTCCTCAAACCGATCCGGCCAATCCACTTCTCTTAAACCAGCCAAACCAACTAAATTAATTTGGTTTGGCTGGTTCGGCCGGTTTCGGCCAAACCGTGCACACCCGTACCGAGAATCATGAGATACTCTATCTATTACATATATGATCAAAAATATTTTATAGAAATACGATTTCTAGAAGGTATGTCAATCCTCGTGTGTGATTATCGCTCTTCTTTTAACGGATTTCATACGTTCATCAGCTTTTTCAGGCTTTCATATTTTCGATCTTCATATCTTTATAGCTGTTTATGTTCACGAGGATTAGCTTCCAGTCAATTTGATTAATTAAAAAAATTTAAAATTTTAAAAAAAATAAAATTCAAATTAAAAATAAAATAAAATATTCGACACCCCATTTCTTGATTTCACAATTTTTTAAGAGATGTTAGATCGCTCGAGTGACGAATGACTTCAACATCCAACACAAAGTCCACTATATTTTTTAATTAAATGATTCGGTTTGAATGCTTTGAGAAATTCAAAAAATTTAAGTATAAATTATAAAACAATGATCAAAATATTTCAGTCTTTCATATAAGATTGAATATAATGACAGAGTTGCTAACTTTCACGCACTTCTCAATCTGCACAATTTAATTTTATTTTTGTTGAATAGTTGATTTAGGATTCAAAAAATAGTTTAATTATTGATTCAGTATTCGAAAGATCAAATAATTTTCAGTCCAGGACATGATATTCAGATCTTAAATTGAGAATTTTTGTGATATTTTAGGTCCTGAATTGAGAATTAATCTTTCGGATCTCGATAATTAAACTATCTTTCGGGTTCTGAATTGATAAAACTTCTTTATTTTTAAAAAAAATTTATGCTTCTCTCTCTGCATAATGACTCGTTTTTCATATATCACCTGTTTCTAATATTATATTGACGAATCAAATGATAATTAAATAAGTGTTAGAATCCAGAGCTATTTGAATAAATATTTCGGACATAAATATTTAATTTTGTGGAAATTATTTATAATAGAATCGATCTACGTTGCAAGTAGATAAACGTGATATATTTATTTTCTCAAATTTGTATTCCCGTGAGTGAGAAATTAATCCACGAAGTTGACACGTATAGCATCATTATTACATACATGATTAATTAAGACAAGTAATAATTAAGACAACCCACATTGGGAATCTGACCAATTATCTTAATATGCATAAATATATTTACACTGATATGATGAAATAACTGAATGTGCTAGTGACGTTGCACGACGTGCCCACCGTAGCCCATGCGCGCCTTGGCGTGCGGCCACCGTAGGCCGAGCCTGAGTTCGTGCCTGTGACGCCATGCACCATGCCCCAAGCCCTAGATCCTGGTTAATGGTTCTTGGTCTTTAGGATCTTGGTCCGTCAAGACCTTATTTTTTTGGATAAAAAAATGAACTTGATAGGCTCATCGGAATGAATCGGTTGACTGGGTCGGTCCCAACGACGTGTTCGCACACTTAGACATTACATGGCGTGAGTCAACGTCAGGTGACAAAAACCGACGATAAGTTGTGTAACATCACGTTAAATTTTTTTCATTGCACGCAGGTGGCGAA
This sequence comes from Plectranthus barbatus, assembly GCA_026898455.1. Classification (NCBI taxonomy): domain Eukaryota; kingdom Viridiplantae; phylum Streptophyta; class Magnoliopsida; order Lamiales; family Lamiaceae; genus Plectranthus; species Plectranthus barbatus. Next base: position 110,535 of record JAPKLW010000738.1, read on the forward strand.
TGCTTTGAACAACTAATTATTATTCTTATTATTACATACTAATTCAACACATGCAATATATATAGTCTAAATTATCTGAAATAGCCATTTTGTTATAACACATATCAATTTTAGCCACTTTTATTAACTCATTGCAATTTTAGCCAAAAGTACAATTTTTAGCGTTGGAATTAGTTTACAAATCATTTGATTGCAAATATTCTGACAAATATGTCTAATCTATTAGTTAAAATTTGTTTATAACTAATTTTATAGATTTATGAACCAAAATCAATTTATTTACCCACGAAAATTAATAATTAGGGTAGCTATCGGATTTTTTGAAAATTAAATTGTTTAATCCTGGTCTCACTCGTGTTTTTTTAATCTAAAATTCGATTAAATTGTTGACAGTGGGGCCCACGTGAGTGCGAACCGAGTGCGACCGAGTGGGAACGGTTGCGACTCGGTCGCACTCATTAATTTTTTTTTTAATATATAGTGGGCCCCACATGAGTGCGAACCGAGTGCGACCGAGTGGGAACGGTTGCGACTCGGTCGCACTCATTTAATTTTTTTTTAAATATATACTGGGCCCCACATGAGTGTGAACCGAGTGCGACCGAGTGGGAACGGTTGCGACTCGGTCGCACTCATTTTATTTTTTTGTAAATATATATACTGGGGCCCACAGAGTGAGACCCGAGTGCCACCGAGTGGGATCGGTGGCGACCCAGTCTCACTCAATTTATTTATTTTTTATTTTCATATTTTAAATATATATTTAACTTTTAAAAATCTAATTATTCATTACTATAAGACATCAACTTGACGAGAAATATACGGTGGAGTCGTGCAGTCACTGCCACCGCAAGACGAATGGGATGTTTCTGCCGAAGCAAGTTCGTTGTGTGTCCTGCCTCCAATTATATCTCGTCAAGCTGGACGACCTAGATCTCGTAGACGCCCATCGGGTGCCGATATTGGTCAATCTTCAAGTAGTAGGCAACGCGCTCAGAAAAAATGCAGTATATGCAGATCTGAAACACACACTAAGCGCACATGTCCAGATCGAACTACGAACAATTAGTGGATTTCGACTTTGTTTGTAATGAATAACAACATCTCGTTTGTTGTAATGAATAAAATGAAGTGTTTGTCGACAAATAAACCCAAGTCCTAAATATAATATAAAGAAGTACAAATAAAAATAGAAACATGTCCAAAAACAATCAAAATCAAACAGTGTTTAGGAAAAACATAATAGCTAGAAATTTCCTATATCTAGGGTAATTCGTAACATCCTGCATCCAAGAAATGGATGGTACCCCAAATGCTACCTGATCGATGTGCACACAAGCAAACAAATCATGAAGGCGACGAACATTGCTCTCGAATTTATAAACATGTGTCGCGGCCATCTTCCCTGAAGTGGGCTCACGTAATCTCAATTTGTTCTGCTCCCAATAGCCAAGTCTCTTAAGATACCAGTGAAAATGATCAGTCATTTTTCTTATCTCGCCCAGCAGCTTCTGCGTTTCATGCACTACTACCTGCTGCGCGTATGCATCGAACACATCAACTATCCAACTGGCAATACGAATGGCAACAGTGTACCATCTCGTGCCAACTTTGCACGGCACAATAATCTGCAAAATTGAAATAATCATAAATATAATCACAATAAGTACTATATTTTCATTAATATAAATAAAATATAAATGAAGATAATACTTACCGTATCTGCTCCAAACCAATCATTCGATGTCGATGCGTCGGTCCCTCGAATAAATTGCTGGAGACTTGAAGAATATTCGTCTCTCTTGATAGTTTTCATTAAGTCCTTAAAAAACAAACACAACAAAGTACAATTAGTATCCAAAATACCCTAAAAGAAGATTACTAAAAAAATAATCAAATTGACTTACATAGAATTGAGGCCTGACAATACGTATTCTTGGTGGTGCAGTCTTCTGCCTTATCTGTGTGTACCACTCAATCACGGTATCATCAAGTCGTCCATTCATGTCTTCAATATGGGTGAACCACACTTTCGGCAACCGGTATCCGTGACCATCAGGGTTAAATCTTTGAGCTTCATGTCCAGATTGTAACCAATCATGATAACTGCAATAACCAGCTGTCGTGACTATCCACGGACGACCATCTCCAACCAACACAACATTTTATAAAGTTAATGTCATAAACTACTATTAAATAAATAACTTATAAGAACATACCGTCAAAACTTACTCGTCCCTGACGAGCAATGCTAGCTCTCTATTATAAGTGCTGCCAGGGCTGGATACAAACTCTGATATATCAAAATGTCCTGGAGTGGTAGAACTGCCGGGTATATCAAAATGGCTCGGAGTGGCTGTAATCCCGGGTATCCCAAAATGGCATGGAGTGGGTGAAGTGCCGAGTATATCAAAATGACTCGGAGTGGTTGTAGTCCCGGGTATCTCTAAATGGCTCGGAGTGGGTGAAGTCCCGGGTATATCAAGTGTCTGTGCCGAACTATGTCTGCGACGCTCATGAGCAGCCGATCTGGACCTGCTACGCCGACCAGTCTCTACTGAACTATGCCTGCGGGGCTCACGCACTGGCGGCTGATCCTGCTCCTGCTCCTGCTCCTGCTCCTGCTCCTTATCCTGATCCGGCGCCCTCTCCATCTCACGTCTCCGGCTCCTACTCTGGCTAGACTCAGCAACATCATCACGTCTACAACCATTGCTACGGAATGCACGATCAACCGCAGTTGGCACTGCAGCATTCACCGCAGCAGTAACAGCTGCAGATACTGTCTCTCGGATCAGCGCAATCAATCTCCGTGATCCACAAAATCTCCTAGAATCACCAGAGGACCCACTCGATGAAGAACCATGTCGGGTCGAACGACTGCGCCTACGAGATCCTCTGGAGTCCTGTGGCTCCTCATGTCCTCCCTCACTAGGCCCTCCACCCTCATTATGCCCCTGATCATCATCATCGTCATGCCCTAAATCCTCATGACCAGCATTGGACCCAAAATCAGCATGAGGCCCCTCATCATCATGTCGCCCCTCATCACCATCTCCACTTCCTCCTGCATGGGGTGCTCGACGAAACAGAATAGGGAGACCGTAATCTCGTCTTCTGGTTGGGCGTACTGGATTCTCAGGCAAGTGAAATGCAATGCCAATGGGATTCCCTACCTGACTAGATTGATAATATGCAGTGCGCTCCTCGTCAGCAGTAGGAAATAGAAAAGGCAAGGATGACAACTGCAATAAGAAACGCAATTGCAAGTAAATATATTTAAAAATCTAAAAATATTTATCGAAATTACTTACATTCGGATCAGCAAAAAAGTACTCCAATTCTTAACATCTGGCCTGCTAAACTTCCAATTCAAAAATCTTGGAATAACAATCGGCGTATTGACTGTACAACATTCAGCTGCCAACTTCGGAATGGCCTCGTAAGACCACACCTACACAGTTAAATGTCCTAGTTAATTAAAATTATCTCGCAACAATGAAGCAATAAACGTTATAATAATTTACCTGTAAAGCCCAGATCGGTCCACCAAGATGAAAGCTTTGACCAAGTTCAGCAACTGTGGTGGGAACATACGCGATATAATGAAGTAAAGACTGATACGCGTATGCACCCCATGGAAATCCACACAAAATATCCAACCTATCAACTAATTCATACATCCAGGACTCAATCTTGCGCTTCTCCGAATACCCAAGTACGAAGTACCATAATGCTAGGAGATTAGCCACCTTCAAGTACAAGTCATGTCTACTTTTATCTACTTTCATATCCTTGAATAGGCCTAGCAAATCCCTCGCAGTGATAGACCTAGAACCACAAAACTGTACATACACTGTAGTACTAGATGGGTCATAATGTCCAGCAACATCAAAACTACTAGATCCAAACATAAAACCAGTCACTAGGGCAAACTCCGTCACTGAGAATCTAATAGTCTGACTACCAATTAAAAACCATAATTCATATGGGTTGGGAGATCTAATTTGGTAAGTTAAAAATTCTAAAAGTGCTTGAGATGTACTTGGACCCTGCTTTTTCCAATTTAATAAGTTCCCAAAAGGTCCATTCTTAAACTGTTCTACCAACTGCCCCCCTCCTACAGACCGTAGTGTTACATCTATGTGATCTAATACCGAAACTTTAGTGCATAAGTTTATTTTACAAGATGCACCATGTAACTCACGTCTAATCCATTCAATCTGCACATATAATACCATCACAATTAAATAATGATAAATTAACCCTAAAAACTACGAAAAATTCCAAATAACCATTAAATCAAAAAACAAAATAATTTCTTCAAATAAACAATTAAATCTACACATATAATTAAAATAAACCAATAAATAAAAAATACATTTCAAATGTGAAAAGCACGATTACATCTACCTAATAAACCACAAATATAATAATTCAACAATTACCTTAATAAACAAAAAATAAATTAAAATTCATAGATTAAATAATCCACGAATTTCCCTAATAATAGACACAAATTTCCATCAAAAAAATCATACGCACAAAATTAACCAAACAATTATTCAACAATTACCCTTAAATAATTCAACATTTATCAACAATATAAATCCAAAAATAAACACACTTTACACAAATTAATAACACACGAATTTCACTACAAATTTTGCTAAAATATGCTTAATTCATGAAATATATAGAGCAAAAAATTAATTTTAGGGAATAACCTCATAACCAGCGGCCATGGCGACGACGACGGCGACGGTGCTGGACGGGCGGAGGGGCTCGACGGCCGGCGGGTTTGGAGGGAACGAGTGCGATTCTGTGAGTAGAAAAAAAAAAGTCGATTGCGAAACAATGGGGGGGACCAATTTAGGGTTTCAAAATAATATTTGACTGATTTATTATTTTTAATTTTTTTTTTGACCGAGTCGCACTCGGAGTCGCTACTGTGTCGGCCACTTTCTCGGTGTCACGTGTCGACAGTGAGTCGCACTCAATTTTTTTTTTTAATCGGTTAATTTTTATTAAATTGAGTTTTTACATTTTTCGAAATTTTTGTGAATCGCACTCGGTCCCTCCAAGATTTTTACTTATATATATATTTTTATACTTTTGTCAAATCTCAAAATTCAAAAAACCTGAAAAGTTATGACACATATCTGAAAAAAGTACTTTTGGCTATTTTCGTGAGATATACATAAAATTGGCTAAAATCAATATGTGTTATAGTCAAAATGGTTATTTCATGATTTTGCTCATATATATATTTATATATATATATATATTATATATATATATATATATATATAGAGAGAGAGAGAGAGAGAGAGAGTTGTGATCATATGTTACCCACCTCTCAAATGTTATATGAGGCCAAATCTTAGCCTTTTATTTGTTTGATCTTGTGGCCCAGATTTAAATTCGAATTATTCATTATTAATTTTTTGTTTCCTTATTAATCACTAATAAGGGTGATTTAGGAATTATATTGTTAGCAGTTATAATATCAAATCATCTAGATTTCGTTTTTTTCTCTGATCATTATTTACTTCCATGTCAAATCCCTTTTTTTCGTCCATGATTTATTTCCACACACAATTTTTCTATTCTTCACGATAATTCATCTTCTTCATTCTTATTCAAAGTTTCAGAACAACTTTGCACATTGTTTCATCTTCTTCATAGTTCTTATTCCAGACTTCACGATGTTGGAGATAATTGAGTGAGTTACTTGTGGTACCCAACGTTGGAGCGAAATCTTACATGTTCTGGTTCGTCGTTCTGGTGATGGCAGCGAAGATGCAGCGCGAATTAGCAGGAATATAGAAGTGCAACTTATGAAACTGGAATGAGAATAAATATTGACGAGGTTGAGAGAGCGGAAGGCCGCGACGGGGAGGTAGCGGTGCAGAGAGGGGGAGAGGATATTGGTATTGGAGGAGAAGGAGACGGCCATAATATTTTGTCAATTTTCTGATTGCATAATTTTAATTTTTGTCAAATTGAGTTGTGTTATGAGTTGCAATTTTTAATAATGTAGATGTTACATTATTTATATGATAACTGATGCATTATTTATTATTTATCTACTACATTATTTTTTATTGCGTGTTTTTATTTAATTTTTCAAATATGACTCCACGTTTTAGTATAATATTGAAAGTGTAAACAAATATTAATGCAACATATTTTGTGTAGATAATATAACATTCATAGCAATTATATATAAAATTAAAGATAATTTAATTACCTTTCAAACGAAATTCCTATTGCATATGTTTGAAATAAGATAATTGTAGTAAAGTCAAATAATGCAATACCTAAAACTAAATAATGTAATATCATACACATGATAATGTAATACTGTAATATTAATAAAGAAAATTAGATAATGGAGAGCGATGATTATAAATAATACAACATATTATATCATTACATTATTCTTTACATTATATTGCATTATCTATGTTTATCAATGTGCATTATCCAATTCTCTTTATTACCTTTTTAATGTTACAATACTTTTAAATATATCATTACATTATCCTTTGTATTATGTTACATTATTTAGATTTAGCTATTACATTATTTAGTTTTACTACAAATATATAATTCCGAACATATGCAATAGGGATTTCGTTTGAAAGATAATTAAATTATCTTTAATTTGATATATAATACGTGAAAAAATAATTTAAATTGAATGAGTTATGATCATTTAAAGTCTTATAAAAATTCTAGAGGAGAGAGAAAAATACAAATTTGGGGGATGTGATTCATGCTTCACGTGATTACTAAATCGTGGGTATCAAAATTACAATTTTACCCAGATAATGTAGCATGCTTAATTAGATAATGCACCAAAATTTATTATTTTCAAATTAAATCAAGATCGTCCAAAGTTAAATCTGATGTTTGTAATTTGGCCTCATATAACATAGGGGATGGGGTAACCATATAATGCATCCCTCTATATATATATATATATATATATATATATAAATATAATGTGTTCAAATATTTCGTGTTTTAATCCACCATTGATTTGATTGATTGATTGAAGATGGAGTTGTTTTACTGCTTCTCTCCTCTCTCTCTTCCCATCGTTTTCAAGTTTCTGCAGAAGCCCAGAAAGGATCACGCATCATCACTGCTTCTGAATCGCATCCCCGGCCTCAAGAGGCTTCCGGTCATCCGAAACCTCCACCTTCTCGCCGGAAAGTCTCCGCCGCACCGCGTATTCAGAGACTTGGCCGCCGAATACGGGCCTCTGATGCGGCTGCAAATGGGGGCTGTTCCCTTCTTCATCGTCTTCTCCGTGGAGCTCGCCGGAGAGGTGATGAAAACCAGCGACACCATCTTCGCCAACAGGCCTCCCACCGTCGTAACGCTGACGATCACTTACGATGAAACTGGTGTCGCCGGTGCGCCCTACGGCGAGTACTGGAGACAACTCAGGAAGATCTGCACGCTGGAGCTGCTGAGCGCGAGGCGGGTGAAGAGTTTCCGGCCGATACGAGAAGAGGTGAACTCCGATCGGGCCCAGTGGGTTGCATCACATGAAGGGTCGCCGGCGGATCTGTCGGAGAGGGTTTACCAGTCGGCGTTTGATATTACGAGCAGGGCGGCGATCGGGGAGGAGACGGAGGAGAAAGAAGCGACGAAGTCGGCGTTTAAGGAGGCTTTGAAGCTGGCGTCCGGCCTCTTTGTTGCTGATTTCTACCCTTCTAAGTTCTAACAGACTGCTTCCGGTGATCACCGGACTGAGTTTCAAGTTACGGAGGGTTTTCCGGCGAACTGACCGGACTCTGCAGCGAATAATCGACGGCCATAGAGAAGCCGGCGCCGGGAAGAGATCGGAAGATCTGGTGTACGTGCTCCTCAAATATCAAGAAAAAGATGGGGCGCCTGAAATGCATCTCACTGATGACAATATTAAAGCAGTTATTCTGGTAAGTCTTGTTTATTTGGTTCCGAGATAGTTTAATTATTGATTCAGGATTTGAAATATAATTTGTCAATCCAGAATTCGAAAGATCAAATAATTCTTGAGAATTTTATGATATTTCGGGTCCCACATTGAGAATTATTGTGTCATATTTCACGTTCTAAATTAAGAATTAATCTTTCGCATCCTGAATTGATAATTAAACTATCTTTGGATTTTGAATTGATAAAACTCTTTTTTTTTAATCAAATATTTCAATTCTAACCCTTCGATTTTCAAGTTAATTTATTAGGGAGATAAATTTATGAATTATTATTTTTAGTTTTTAATATTTTAGAAAAAAAATTATGTCATTAAATATTTTCTTCACTTTTTAAATCTTTTAATAATGAAAAATCTATAAAATATTTATCCGCTTTTATAAAAAACACAAAACATTTATCATCTTTATAACTTTTAAAAATTTCATTTTTTATTAAAAAATATCTGAACTAAATACAACTTAAATGGATATTAATAAAAAGGGAATGTTCAATGTTAGGCACGCCTAAACGATTTTGGCGTGTTTTATTCATTAATCCAAGTCAAACCTATCTAATATATCCTAATTGGGGATTAATAAACCCTATTTGGGATGGGTGAACATATTTGGGTATGGATAAAATCAGCCTAAATCATTTAAGCGTGTCTATCGCAAGTTTTTGCCTAATAAAAAAAAATTAGTAATTAAGGCTAATCTGTTAGATTTTGGGCACACCCAAGAGCTTCATTGTACTAAAATTCTTTGGGGCCGAATCATGTCAATCGGGCTAAATTGGCATTCATGCTTGCAACATCGTCTTTGTTCGTATTTCATTTAATCCATAACCTTACCAGATTTTCTTGCATAATATCAGGATATGTTTGTTGCTGGTGGGGACACATCTGCAGCCGTGATAAATTGGGCGATGTCGGAAATGATTCTAAATCCAGCCATACTGAAAAAAGCACAAAATGAAGTGAGAAAGGTGTTGGATGAGGAGAGATACGTAGATGAAGAAAAATTTCAAGGCCTCAAATACCTAAAACAAGTGATCAAAGAGACGTTGAGATTGCACCCTCCATTGCCATTCTTAATCCCTCGAGAAAACAGTGAGAGATGTGAAATCAATGGATACGAAATACCAGCAAAGACCAAACTCCTAATCAACGCATGGGCGCTAGGAAGAGACCCCAAGTATTGGAACGACGCCGAAAAGTTCATCCCAGAAAGATTCGAGGGCAAAAATTATGGCATTGACTTTAAAGGGAACAATCTTGAATACATACCCTTTGGTGGAGGAAGAAGAATATGCCCGGGAATATCGTTCGGGCTTGCAAACGTGGAGTTTTCGCTCGTTGTGCTTCTCTATCATTTCGACTGGAAAATGGGTGAAGAAATGGACATGACCCTTAAAAGGAAACACAACTTGCTTTTGATTCCCTCTCTCAAGAGGCCATTAGCTCTGCCCTAGTTGTTGTTCAACGGCCAAAACACTAATTTTAGTTCAAATTTTATTTTTTTTTTCAATTCTAGTATTAACTATTCAATTTTCTCAATTTTATGTCTGAACTATCAAAAATTATTTGAATCTAGAACAAAGAAAAATTTTCGGCATAGAAAATTAATGGGGCATGCCTGAAACTCATGTCCTATTAAAAAAATGACACGTTGTAAATCAAATGATGTGTGTTTCCGGCACGCACCGTCAGATTTTAGATGCCTGAAATTTTTTTTGTCCTAGATTTGAATAATTTTTATAGTTCAAACATTAAATTGTGAAATGAAATAGTTCGTACTAGAATTGAAAAAAGACGGATAATTTGAACTAAAATTAATGTTTTGGCCAATTCAGTAACATATTCTTCCTCTTCTTCATCATCTAAAGTTGATCAAATGTTTTGGCTTTGAAAATAATTGCTTGCTTTTTAGTTTTATTTTGTTTTCTTGTTTGAATTCAATCGGTGTTTATTATTATTGAACGCACATTTATCATGTAAAATTAATACTATGATATTAACAATATATAATTAATAAAGGGATGGATTAAATACATTTTATTTTCTATATGGAAGTATCTCTTATTTTTCTTACCTAAAAAGAGAGACGAAAAACAATACAAAGTAAAAATATATGTTCCAGTTCCAAATCATGCATGTCCCTGCTCCTCCTTCACTTCACACAGCATTAATGGAGACATATCAAATGGCAAATCCACATCAAAGCACTCATCTCTGTCGATTTCCGACCGAAGCCTGGCCGAAGACATATCATCCATGAATGCATCAATGCTGCAGCTCCCATTGAAGATCTGATCGTCTTCAAACAGAAGATCTCGGACCTCATCAAAGCCATATTCTTGCACCATGTGGTCATCCAGTGCGAACTCGATGTCGAGCGCTTGCGGGGCGCTGACTGAGCTGTTGCTGAGGATTCCATGATCAGTAGTGGTAGGGGGTTGGACCCTTTTTGATCTGTTGTTGCTCTCTTTCTCGAAGTTGAGGCTCTTGATATAGTTCTGGAGGAGGGAACTGGGTCTAGGCCATTTGGTCCTGCATTTTCGCCTCGTGAATTGCCTCCTCTTCGTGGCGTTCCAGTGGTTCTTGATGGTGTTCTCAGTCCTTCCGGGGAGGCTTTTCGCGATTTCGGCCCATTTGTTCCCCACTTGGGCATGAGCCTCGATCAGGATTCGATCTTCGTCTTCGGACCATACATCCTTCTGATTCGGACAAAAGATTCAAGAATCATGTTATCTAGGGGTGTGCAAAAATCGAACCGAACCAAAAAACTGACCAAACCATTGAAATCTGGATGGTTCGGTTCGGTTGTCGGTTCCCCAAAATGAAAACTGAACTCAATTCGGTCTAGGGGTGTGCAAAAACTGACTGAACCATTGAAATTTGGATGGTTCGGTTTGGTTGTATTTGTTTCGGTTCGGTTAATAAAACATTAAACCTAAAATCTAATCACATTCCCCTAAATTTAAGTTTAGGTTCGATTATTTTGACATGTAATTTATTTGGGATTTTTGATATGTAATATGTAGGGAATTTATAGTTTGTTTGCGTTAACAAATATTGAAAAAACAAGTTTAACAAATATTGAAAAAACAAGATAATAGTAGGTTGGTTCGGTTCAGTTGTCGGTTCGGTTTTTAACCGAACGGACCGAATGCTCAGCCCTAAATTGTTAGCTATTGAAGGTAAGAACGCAAGAAGCAGAAAACATGTTAGACATCAATGAATGAGAAAAAAAGAAGATGAAATTATGTTTTGAGTAAGGATGGTTGAAAACAAACTTTGATATCAGGCCTCAGATGGTTATGCCATCTCTCTCTGCACTGCTTCCCTATCCTCCCTTTCAACATTTGCGCGATATTCGACCATTTCCTCACACCATATTTCTCCACGAGTTGAATCAAGAGTCTGCAGAATATGCAGCAAAAGCTGGTGAAGAAAACATAAATCAAATACAGAAAAACAAGGTCTCCTTTCTCACCTGTCCTCTTCAGGAGTCCATTGCCCCTTAGATGATTTGGACTTTATCGGGCCTCTAACAAACTTCTTCTTCGACGCAGATTCATTGCGGTGAGCAATATTCTTGCTTTTTTCACAGACATCTTCATTATGGTAGCCAAAGTTATCACCAGTCACGCAAGAACTCTCATCAGGAACAACAGCGATGCTTGAAGGGTTCGGATCATGGTATTCGGAAGCTGTTTTGATTACCATTGATGAATCTATCCAGTCTGGAAAGTTCAAGAACCTGCCAGCCTGGAAATCTTGAATAGCTGATAACATATTGCCATTTTCCTCATAAGGCTTACTATACCTATCTAATCCAAAATTGGTCATACAGCCATGGGAAAGGGAAACAAATGGATCAAAGCCATTGGCATATATCCCTGTGCCCCAGGTAAGATATGGTGTTGGTGATGGAAAATGTTCAATGTCTTGAAAATCTTGAAGGTAACCTTTCGTCGATAAGAGGTTGTCCGAGACCATGTCATCATCAAGGATTTCCTGTTTCAGGTTAATATTGGAGAAGCTAATAGGAAGAGAAGCAGCACTACAGTTGTTCATATTAGGCTCCATGGGAGGAGTGAGAGCATGAGAGGGAATTAGGCAGCAAGATGGAGCAATTTGTTATGGTGGAAAATATAAATCTTGAGTCTCTTATATTGCAGTTAGTATTTATTAAGGAAGTAAAACGTATATCATGTTTTGAAACTGCTTGATCTGCGGATTGATCAAACGGTTGAAATTAAAAAGCAACTATGATAGTCTAAAAAGAAAAATAAAAAGGGGTCATTTGCAAAGGCAAAATCACAACCATGGAACACTAAAATCTAGATACCAACCCCAGATTATAGATTCTGATTGTTCATCAATTTATCAACTTAACCTAAATATATTGCTAGCATTCAGTTCTTATGTCAATAGGCATGTAAGCCTGTTCTTGAAAATATTGGAATTTCATCAAGTTAAGATTTTCACCAAAACTGAGCAATGTAAAGAAACAAAATGGAGACAGATTTATTGTAATTAAGGCATTTTTTATGGTGTATAATTATTTGACAAGGTAAATTAATAACTATCTGAACTTTGAACAAGTTGGTTACTTATGTTGAAACAATTTAAATGCTAAAAGATGCAAGTATAGTTTCATTGATTAATTCCTACTTAGTTAAATTCCCATTTGTAACTGCAACACTTAATTATGTTTTTTGGTCATCTCTCCTACATTATGAAGCATTCATTTCAAAATTACTTAATGTTCCTTAAAGTGAATATTAATGATGAAATTGATTATGGACTTATAAATGAAGTCATTAAAATTTGTATCACTAAATACCTACTCACAGTCTCATACCAAAAGGGGAGTAAACAACAAAAGATTGAATCATTTACTTCAGGCAGCTCATGTAAAGAAAACCTCAATATACACAAAAATATCTTCAAATTTCCCCATGTATAAGCATCAGTTCAGTTTCACCATACACCAGTTTTCTATGAGGCAAAGAAAATATCCGGGACAACAAACAGAATGTAAATGTAAAAGACAAAATCTTGAAGTATTGCATTTGCATGTAGAATCATTTGAGGTTAAAACATAAAGATGTGAAATCAGAATACAAGAGCCAATGAGATAAAGAGAAAAGGAGAGGCAAAAACCTTCAGAAGCAATCTTCTTCGTAAAACATCAAGCTTGATATGCCATCCATACATAAAGCCGGATCAAGGAACCCTCGGTTTGTTATCCCAGGCCACCCTTGCTTCAAGAAGATGTGGGCAGTATCTTTGAGCCAATACTTCAACTTGTTCAGCAAAAGGCTTGTTTCCATGGTAACCTGTTTGTCGAACCATCTGGCTCCAGCGCTTCCGACATACATCTCCAGATCTGTTTTCAATAAGATCATCCCATTCAACATCTTCCAAGCAAGTTGCATCTAAGCTATAAAGTTCACCGAGCAGGCGATAGTCGTCTGAATCAACCCATACACCTTCAGCTACCATAGGTGATGTCATTTGATGGTACCATTTGAGGCAGCAGTTAGAATGAGATCGAGAGGATAATGAATCACTAATTGCTGTCCAACCTATATTGTCCCGCAACATTCCATGCTTGGATTTCTTCTCTTTAGAAACTTTCAATTGTAGATCACAATTCACCAAATCAAATAACTTCTGGTACTCTTCTTGAGACCAACGCCCTTTCTTCAAGTTAGGTACTTTTATCCTGCGCCAAGCATCCAACACCTGCCATTTATTTTTGCCCAGTGCATCTGCCAATTCACTCCACCGGTTACCACGCTCTTCATGGTGCTTCTTTAACATGTCATACTCTTCTTGAGTCCATTTCCGGCTCTCAGACCTCATAAATAAAATCCGACCACGCCAATAGATAGACTTGAATGGTCTATTTGGTAATGCGCACGCTATTTCTTTCCAGCAACCTCTCAATTCAGGGTGCTTGCGACAATTCAAGACCATGTCCAGGCCTTTATCACCTAAAGCATGTTCCTTAATGTACTTCAAAACAGCATTCTTCAAAAGCTCATCTTCTTCTGGTGTGAATCTCTTGCCTCTGACCAGATTGTCCTCCTTGCCAAGCACACTCTCAGCATTTGAATTAGCAGTGAGTGGAAAAACCTTATCTTGATCAGAAAATCTGACTTTCTTATTACTTTTATTGGGTGGTATATTACCATCTGAACAGTTTATCACCAAACTGGGTTTTCTTGTTTTCCCTCTGTTGGCAGATTCAGAAACTTCAATATCTCGTCCATCATCAGAAACACTTTTCAAGATTTTGGTCTTCTTTTTCTTCCTTTTGTTGGTGAGATCTGCTTCCGTATTTCGAGTCTCACTAGTATTCAGAAGACTATATTCTTCTTGAGCAGCGGCCAGATCATCTTCGAAATTCTCTTTCTTTTTATGCTTCTTCCTTTTCTTCATTCCATGATTTGTCTTGCCATTAGCATCTTCAGTAGTCAACAGAGTATGATCTTCAACATCTTCTGCCGATTTTTCCTGCTGCACTGACCCAACATCTCCATCCTTGCTCTTTCTCTCATCCTTTTTTCTTTTCTTCCTCATATCTGAGCATTTCTCACTACGATCTCTGCTCACCTCTCCATCTTTCTTCTCTCCCTCCTGAATGTCATTTCTTTCCAATTTCCGCTTCTTCCTTGTTTCCGTAACTTCTTTGCCACTCATTTTTCCAGAAACACTTCCTCTATCTGGTCCATTGATACTTTCGTCCCCCTTAGCTCCTTCAGTATCATGCATCACAAAGTTCTCTTTCTTACTCTTTTTCTTCTCTCTTTTCTTCCTCTTCCTTTCAGCATTATCCACTGTTAACAATCCACTACAACCCTCACCATTCCTTTCAGAAATATCCACTTCTATTCCACCACCATTCTCACCAAACACCATAGCTACTTCACCTTCGCATTTCATGTCGGACTTAGCATTTTCAGCTACCTTAATCTTCTTCTTCTCTTTTCCCCTTCTATGATCCTTGCACATTTCGGAAATACACTCTTTCTTAGGCATTCGAGCAGACTCAGCTGCCTTCATCGAATCAACATTGTGCGACTCTTCAATGCCCTCTGCAGTTTTTTTACTTCTTTTATGCTTCTTCTTAACTTTCACCACATCATTCATGCTTCCGGATTAGCTCCACAAAAACAAGTAGATCAATCTAAACACAACTCACTCAATGTTTGGTACGAGCAAAGATTGAATTAACTGTAGTCTTCAAGTTTCAGTACGAAATTAAATACCTTTCAAATCATACGAACTGTCGGAGCAACTTCCTCTACCAATGCAGGGACTCGGAATTTCAGATTTCTTCAGTTTTAGGGTGAAGAACAACAAAGGAAAACGAATGAAACTCGGAAAACAATTCCTTCAGCAGTAATCGAAGTGAAGAAATTGGTAGCGCCACCGCCTTGTCCGTGAAGGCGTCAACGGCGGACAAAGATTTTTCTGCTAAAAATTAGGGCACCGGCCAAAAATGGGTAATAGGATTATAGGAGTATAAAATTAATAATATTAATTTAATATAATTTTATTGTTTGCATGAATCAACATTTGAAATCAATTTAAATAGTGTATTGATTTTATTATTCACAAACTTGGAATTAAGGTGTCATAAGTCGAGTTGAGTATGATTATTTTAATTTTAGTATTAAATTTATTAAGCTTGATTTTTTAATTTATTTTAGATTTTAATAAAAATTAAATTATTTATCATTAAATAATAAATTTATGAATAAAATTTTTAATTTTATTAAGTTCGATAAATCTCGTGAGCGTAACTCAAACTCGACTCGAGCTTGATTTAAGCTCAATCTCATAAAATACACGAGTTTATCATAAAGATCACGATAATTTCATGTGTACAATAGTCATCAAATTAATATTTAATCAATGAACCAAAATTTTAATTTAGAATAATTATTTTAATTTTAAAATAATTGTGCACCAATCACATTCCTCCATCAACAAATATCTTTTTCATTTTTCAACAATATAAGCAACAAATTCCATAAATCTTGGCAAATTCAATCACAAATCAATCCAAATATGTTGTGGCAAATAGCAACCGCGGGATTCGGTGGGCGTCTTCGGCGCTGCGCGGCCGCCGCCGGCGGTGGCCTGCGGCGCATGTATCACGAGAGAGTAGTGGACCACTATGAAAACCCGAGGAACGTCGGGTCGTTCGACAAGAACGATCCGAATGTGGGAACGGGTCTCGTTGGAGCTCCGGCGTGCGGCGACGTCATGAAGTTGCAGATTAGGGTTGATGATGAGAGCGGTAAAATTGTTGATGCTTGTTTTAAGACTTTCGGATGTGGCTCCGCCATCGCCTCCTCCTCCGTCGGTATGTCTATTGAATTCAATCAACGGGGTTCCGTGCTTTTTTCTTTTTTTTTTCTTTTTTCAAATTGGGGTTTTGTTATTATCTCTCTTTATCGGATTGATTAATTGAGAATTAGGTGCCAAGAATATGTTTAGGTTTTGTTATTGGTCCTCCCCTAAACAAGAGAGAGGTGTTTGGAGCTAAGGAAGTGGGATTTAGCTAAGCTGAATTTTTTTTGTGTTGTTGGTATAGAAGCAGTCGAGCTATCTGATGGTATATCTAGATTATTGGGTTGTATCCAGTAAAATAAATAGTGGTGTTAGCATCTGCTTTGAGGGATTTAGTTGTGCCTTTCTCTTACATAAACATAAATTGAAGTAAATTTGAGTTACTTGAGTCTTGTTTATTTATTGGTTTAGTTCTATAATGGAAAGACGACCTTGAAACATTCTTTTGCCTTGCTTCTGTTGATATTATGCCTTCGAGAAAAAAAAAAAAAATGTAGACTTTGTTGTCTGGATTTTGGTATGCATGTGTGGCTGGGGAAATGTTTGTTTGTGGTTGTTTTTTCCTTCTATCAATCCATTTCATTTCATTTGATACCATTTAATGCTTCCCCTGTTTTTTGCCATAAGCATCTTCCACATTTTTATCCTATGCAGATGCAAGAATTGATCTTTCTATGAATTCATGTTTTCTGTGCAAGTATAAAATTGGCATAAGCTGCCAAACCCCTTCCAAGTCTTGATTTACTCTGTTTCCGTTCATATTTTATTTGCTGGTACACACTTGCTATTTACAAAGCAATTTGCATTTGCAGCAACTGAATGGGTGAAAGGTAAACAAATGGAGGAAGTCTTGACGATCAAGAACACGTAAGTTCAAATTTATGTTTGATTCTGTCGATGCACCTTTTAGTTAGCTTAGCATTTTATGCATGGTTTAATGTTACAATGGGTTTCTTGCTTCTAAACCCTAAACCCTAAACAAATTTATTAGCTGCTCCCTTTGGTGGTTTAATTTATTTTTGTTTGCTATTCCCGTCTTGACTAAGAATGGCGTTCAAGTAATATGTTATTATGGAGTTTTTATTCTTTAGTAAACTCAAGCATTGTCAATTATGAGGTTTGATTGTTGGAGATGGATTTTCAGTTTCTTTCTGCATTATCAAAATAGAAAGAGAAGTGGTAAGGATTTTAGTAGAACATTATCAGCTTCATTGGAGATGATTATTAGCATATATCAACATCACAAAATATACCACAAGTGCTTCAAAGTTTTAAAAACATCTTATCTACATTTGTTAACTCAGCACATATTTCCTGATATCTGTGTTCATTGTCGACATTGGGTTTTCTCATGCATAGCTGGACTGCAGGGAAATTGCAAAACATCTGTCCCTTCCACCCGTGAAACTACACTGTAGCATGCTAGCTGAGGATGCAATAAAGGCTGCTGTCAAAGACTACGAGGCAAAACGATCAAAGTCGAGTGGAAATCAAGGAGGTGCCCCTATTGAGGAGAAAGCTGCTGATGCTTGAGAATGCAGGTGGGCACTTCAAACTAGTGTCACCGATTCTGTCATAATAATGTTACTGATTCAGGGGAAATAGAAGTAGTTGTACAGGAGTTTTTGGGTGCTTGTCAAAATAAATATCTTTGTTGTGCAGGCTTGAGGCAAGCCTTTTTTTTTCATGAGTTTAGACTTTTCTTGTGGAAATTTGGAAAGTGCCAATGTTTCTAATTTTACTTTTAATAGAGTGGTTTTCTTTTTTTTATGTTGGATACATGCTATTTATATATATTTATATTTATACTAGCAAAGATATTGGCCATTTATTTTTAGACCAAAACATCAATTTTACTCCAAATTATTCATTTTTTTTCAATTTTAGTACTAACTATTTCATTTTTTAATTTTATGTATGAATTATCAAAAACTATTTAAATCTAGGACGAATAAAATTTTCCGGCATTAGAAAATTGAAAATTGATGAAATTGATGGGTCATGCCGGAAATCCATGTTATATTAAAAAAAATGACACGTTGTAAATCAAATAATGTGGGTTTCTGGCATGCTACTTCATCTTTTCGATGCCGGAAAATTTCTTTGTTCTACATTTGAATAGTTTTTTATAGTTCGATATAAAATTGTAAAATGAAATAGTTGATATTAAAATTTATAAATTAAAAAAAAAGACGGATACTTTGAACTAAAATTGATGTTTTGGTTTTTCTTTGTTTTATTTAGAGGAAGGCTCTCCTGGGAATTCATAAAAAAAGGTTATCTTTTTTCTGTAAAATCTTTATGAATTATCAACTTCAAACCATAAATTAGAAGATGCATTCGGTTTTTGATTAATATTTATTATTAAAGCCTAATTCAAAACAATGAGTTTTTACCTGTTAAATATCCCAATATTTTACAGACAGCTATTCTTGGATTCTTCGAACCAATCCAAATGTGACCATTGATTTATGCAACAATTTGCATATCCAAACTTTCATTTCATATGGTTGACTTAGGAAAGCCTTCATCTTCAATCCATCATCACCAAACAACCAAGTTCATTGAAATTTCTTAGTGAGAGAGAGAGAGAGATGGCAGTATATGCTGCTGTATACCCCCTGAAGAGAAAGATTCGTGGCTATCTAAAACACTATGATGCATGCTTTGACCCCTCATCTCTGGAACTTGCAAATTATTTGCTGAAGGAGGTGACTTCGTTTCAAGAATTTGTTGAAAGATTGGATAGCAGCAGCAGGAAAAGGATGAATGCTTCTCTTGCAAACATCGTACAGGCAATACCGATCTTTCATGACTTATTTTCAAGGCATTTGTATGAGCAAAGTACTAAAGATGAAGACCGGCGAAACCGAATGTTCCAAAGATTAGGCCTCCCTATTGAAGAAAAAGAAGAAGAAGAAGAAAATGGAGAAAATCAACAGTTGTTGCCCGTAGACTTGCCTGAAGATGAAGATGAAGAAGAAGAAGAAGAAGAAAAAGAAGAAAACCGAGTGTTACTTCCGATAGAGTTGCATGAAAATGAAGCAGAAGAAGAAGAAGAAGAAGAAGAGAGGAATCGAATGTTATTACATGTGATAGACCTGAGGGATATAAACCGAGACATCCATTCCTTCATTGCAACTTTGAAGAAGGTGCAGGAGGAGTACAAGGAAGAAGAAGATAATGAATCATGCTCATCAAGAACTGATTTTCCAAAGATGATTGGATTGTCTGATTTGTACATCACACTCAAAGAAACTATTGTGACAGACTGGGGTAGTGATGTTAAGCTGCTCTCACTTGTGGGGATGGCGGGCATTGGTAAGACTACTCTTGCTAGAGTGATATTTCAAGATTTAGATATTGTGGAATGGTTTGAGTGTCGGGCATGGGTGGCAGTAGGCAGAGAGTGGGAGTTGCAGAAGATTACAAGGGCCATGTTAGCTCAACTGAAACCTGATGAAGATGAAGATGAAGATGATGGTGATGAGAGAATATGTGAGAGCTTGAAGGAGTGTTTGAGGGGTAAGAGATACCTGATAGTCTTGGATGATGTATGGGATGAACATGTTTGGTCCGAGGTGAAGAGCCTTCTTACAACTGATGTCGAAAA
This sequence comes from Plectranthus barbatus, assembly GCA_026898455.1. NCBI lineage: Eukaryota > Viridiplantae > Streptophyta > Magnoliopsida > Lamiales > Lamiaceae > Plectranthus > Plectranthus barbatus. The sequence goes on from JAPKLW010000738.1 coordinate 130,496, forward strand.
TGCAGTTGGAAGCCGAGTTCTGATCACAACTAGGATACGAAAAGTAGTTGATCCGCATGGATTGGACTCCGGATTGAGTTCCTTAGATACTCGCCTGCTGAATAAAGAAGAAAGCTGGGATCTTCTTCGCGAGAAGGTGTTTGGCGAGGAGCCATGCTCGTTCCAGCTCGAGAGAGCTGGAAGAAGGATCTCAGAGAACTGTCATGGCCTTCCTCTTACAATCGTCGCGGTTGCTGACATCCTGTCCGAATCAGACAAAACACTAGAGTATTGGAGTGAGGTAGCTACAAATGCAAAACATCAGCTTTTCATGTCTGCATATGAAGAAATATCAAAGGTATTACATCCAAGCTATGAAAACCTACCTCAACATTTGAAAATATGCTTTCTTTACATGGGAGTTTTCCCTCAAAACCATGAGAAGGTTTCTGCAACTAGTGTAAGAAATCTGTGGGCTGCTGAGGGATTGATTCTTGACCCAAATAAGGGAAAATCATCAAAGGAAGATGCTTTGAGATGTTTGAATGAGCTTGCTTCAAATAGTGTTGTAGTCTACCAAAAGAGCACTAGAAGTTCCTCTAACATGTCAGTTGTTAAAGAAGAGGTGAAATCTTGTGGCCTCCATTCTTCATGGTGGCACCTGTGTTACAAAGAAGCTAGGAAAAACAATTTTTTTCGCGTCCTAAATAATCTCGAAGACTGTTTAGCAGAAACCATAAGAGGTCAGAGGAGGTTGTCCATCCACAACAACATTTTACTTGCCATCAAGCAGGTTTATGACACAGTGGAGGAAAGCTGTGCATCCTCTGTACATTCTCTTTTACTCTACGGTCCCTATAGTCGATCCCTATACCGATATGTTATGCCTTTAAGTTGCTCAGGGTTCTTGATGCTTCCAAGATTCGGTTTTATGAGTTCCCACTACAAGTGGTGGAACTAGTTGAGTTGAGGTACCTTGCCCTCACATATGATGGGAACCTCCCTCCTTCCATTTCCAAACTCGGGAAACTTCAGTTCTTGATCATGCAGCCTCATCAGAATATCAAGTCATGTGGAGGAGTTTTGTGGTATCTACCCTTAGAGATATGGGATATTACACCACTGCAGCATCTTCAGGTCTTCGGGAGGGATCTACCCGAGTTTCGGGGCAGTCCCTTGCCAAACCTCTTAACACTTCTGGATGTGAGTGATCAGAGTTGCACCAAAGGTGTATTTGAAAGAATTCCTAAGTTACAGAAGTTAGGAATCCGGATTGAACTGCCACCGGATCATTCCGGTGAACAACCCTTGAGTTGTTTCGATCATATCTCTATTCTAAAACATCTGGAGTCACTAAGGCAGAATTAGTCTCCCCTCCTACACTTCCAAGTTTCATGGACTGCCTTAAAAAGCTGGCTTTGAGTGGGATGGGGTATCCATGGTCAGAAATGAGCTTATTTCATGGATTGAAGTAGTTGACTGTGACCCAGTTCTTGAAAAGCAGATAAAAGAGTGTAAGTGGAGGAAAGGAGGGGGAGCCTTAGGTTTCTCAGTCCACTCTTCATGGAATGAAAAAAGAGAGAAATCTTGAATCAGAAAGAGGTCAGTCATTCATATATAGCCATGTGATTGTAAATAATTGGTACTCCCTCCGTCCCGAGTAAATTGTCTTCATTTCCATTTTGGTCTGTCCCACAATATTAGTCCACTTTCCTAAAATAGCAAATTTTTCACACTCATCAATAAAATATTCATCTCACTGACATCCACTACTACTCACATGTATTGGTTACCGTGTCCGGTCAAATATGGACAATTTGACCCGGACGGAGGGAGTATTAGATATAAACATCACAAAATATACTAAAAGAAACATCTTAGAGTTGTTACCTCTGTAAATGTTGGATTTTCTCATGCATCATAGCTTGACTGCACTGTCCCAGGATGTAATAGAGGTTGCTGTCAAAGACTACAAGGCAAAAAAAGCAATGATCAAAGTCAAGTGGAAATCAAGAAGCTAACCCTTATGGAGGAGAAAGCTGCTGATGCTTGAGAATGCGGGTTAGGGTCGATATATTTTGGCCCGGAAAAATTTTTAATCGAATAGTTTGGGACCAGTGGCGGATTTAGAAAATCTTCGTGAGGGGGGCTGAAAATTTTTTTTTTTGCTTCCATTGGACTTCAACCCTTCTTATAATATTTTTTTTTCTTATTTTCATCTATTTTTTTTTACGAGGGGGAATAGTCCATAAAATTCTGGATCACGATACTATAAAAACGAAAAAAAAATTTCCCCCTAACCTCTTAGTAGATCTGCCTCTGTTTGGGACCGAATAACCCTAGGCCCGACAGGACTGAGCCCGAAAATCAACGGGTTGGCCCGATTAACCCGATTAATTATTTTTATTAATATTTTTTATCATAATTATATTATCAAAGCTTATTTGTATTATTCAATATTACATTTCATGATTAATTTTTAAGTTACATAATATAAATAGTTTATAATAGATAATTAGATCCATAAAAACTATTTAATCATGAAGTTACAATACATATAAATAGTAATAAATAATGACAATATATTTTTAATACTAAAATGCATGAATATATAAAGATTGTGGTGAATTTTGATTTTTCTTTTGAGATAAAATAGATTTTTGTGCATATTTTATTATTTTAAAGATTATTAAAGTGAGAAAATTTTTAATTACATGAAAAAAAAATTAAAAAATAATATAAATAAGATAAAATTCATAATTTCGCCGGCCCAACGAGCTAGCCCGAAAATCGATGAATTAAGATTAGGGTCAAGATTTTATAACCTGAAAAAATTTCAGTCTGATTAGGCCCGAACCGAATAGCTCGTAACTGATAGCGCTGGCCCATTTGACATCCTAACTTATGGAGGCTTTGTTTCTCTTTTTTTCATCATCATATATTACACATTATTGAATACATTGTATACGTACTAACAATTAACAAAGATATTAATCATTTTTTTATAAGTAGAATGTATTATTTTAAATTTCACATCGTCCAAATATTTTCTTGAAGCTCGAGCTCATGTACACCTCATTCAAATGTCTTTCTTGAAGCTCGAACTTATGAACACCTCACCAAAATATCTTTATTGAAGCTCGAACTATTGAACTACTTTTAAAAAAAAAGTTATCTTTTTCAATAAAATCTTCATGAATTATCAACTCAGACAATGAGTTTTACCTGTTAAATAGCCCAACTCTATGCAAACTTCCATTTCATGTGGTTGACTTCGAAAACCCTTCATCTTCAATGCATCATCACCCAACGAATTGTGTTCAAATTCATTGAAAATTGTTAGAGAGAGAGATGGCAGTTTATGCTGCTCTATGCCCACTGAAGAGAAAGATTCATGGCTATCTAAAACATTGTGATGCTTGCTTTGACCCCCCATCTCTGGAACTCGCACAACATCTGTTCAAAGAGGTGAATTCGTTTCAAGAATTTGTAGAAAGATTGGATAGCAGCAGCAGGAAAAGGATGAATGCTCCTCTTGCAAGAATCCTACAGGCAATACCCAAATTTCACTATTTGTTTTCTAGCCATTTTTATGAGCAAACTATTGAAATTAAAGATCGGCGAAAACAAATGTTTCAAAGATCAGGGCTTCCTGTAGAAGAAGAAGAAGATAATCGAGTGTCATTTCCGATGCAGCTGCTTGACGATGATGAAGAAGATAGAGAAAATCAACCGCCGACGCCCATAGACTTGCCTGAAAATGAAGAAAATCAATTGTTTACGATAGATCTGAGGTATATGAAGCGAGACATTCATTCCTTCATCGCAGCTTTGAGGAAGGTGCAGGATGAGTGCGATGAAGAAGATCGTGAATCATCAAACAAGTCGAAGATGGTTGGATTGTCTGATCTTTACAACAGACTCAAAGAATATACAGTAGACAAATGGGGTGTGGCTCTCGTGCTTGTCGGGATGGCTGGCATTGGGAAGACTACTCTTGCTAGAGAGATATTTCAAGATTTAGATATAGTGGAATGGTTTTATTTTCGAGCATGGGTGGCAGTAGGCAGAGACTGGGAGTTGCATAAGATTATAAGGGCCATCTTAGCTCAACTGAAACCTGATGAAGATGATGGTGATGAGAGAATATGTGAGTGCTTGAAGAAGTGTTTGAGGGGTAAGAGATACCTGATTGTCTTGGATGATGTATGGGATGAGCAGGTTTGGTCTGAGGTGAAGAGCCTTCTTACAACTGATGCACGAAATGCAGTTGGAAGCCGAATTCTGATCACAACTAGGATACGAAAAGTGGTTGATCCGTTTGGCTGGCATTCTGGGTCGAGTTCCATGGATATGCGGCTGCTGAATGAGGAAGAAAGTTGGGATCTTCTTCGTGAGAAGGTTTTCGGTGTGGAGTCATGCCCTTTCCAACTGGAGAAAGTTGGGAGAAGGATTGCAGAGCTCTGTCATGGTCTTCCTCTTACAATCGTCGTGGTTGCTGACCTCCTGTCCATATCAGAGAAGAAGCTAGAATATTGGAGCGAGGTAGCTGCAAATGCAAAGCATCAGCTTTTCATAGCTGCATATGATGAGGTATCAAAGGTGCTATATTCAAGCTATGAAAACCTACCTCAGCATTTGAAAATATGTTTTCTGTACATGGGAGTGTTCCCTCAAAACCACGAGATTCCGGCATCAATTGTCCGAAATCTGTGGACTGCTGAGGGGTTGATTCTTGACCCAAACAAGGGCAAATCATCAAAGAAACAGGCTTTGAAATGTTTGGATGAGCTTGCTTCCAATAATGTTATAGTCCACAAAAAGAGCACTAGAAGCTCCTCTGATATGTCAATTTCTGAAGATGAGGTAAAAGCTTGCGGCCTCCATTCTTCATGGTGGCATCTATGCTACAAAGAAGCTAGAAAAAACAACTTTTTTCGTGTTCTAAATAATCTCGAGGACTGTTTTGCAGAAACCATGAGAGGTCAGAGCAGGCTGTCCATCCACAACAACATTTTACTTGCCATCAAGCAAGTTTATGACACAGTGGAGGAAAGCTGTGCATCCTCTGCACATTCTCTTCTGCTCTACGGTCCCTATAGTCGATACCCTATACCGATATGTTCTGCTTTTAAGTTGCTCAGGGTTCTTGATGCTTCCAATATTCGGTTTTATGAGTTCCCACTTCAAGTGCTGGAACTGGATGAGTTGAGGTACCTTGCCCTCACATATGATGGGAGCCTCCCTCCTTCCATTTCCAAACTCGGGAAACTTCAGTTCTTGATAGTTCAACCTCATCAGAACATCAGATCATGTGGAGATTTGTGGTATCTACCCTTAGAGATATGGGATATTAAAGCAATGCAGCATGTTCAAGTCTTCGGGAGGGATCTACCTGAGTTCGGGGGCAGTCCCTTGCCAAACCTGTTAACACTTCTGGATGTGAGTGATAACAGTTGTACCAAAACTGTCTTTGAAAGAATTCCCAACTTACGAAAGTTAGGAATCCGGATTGAGTTGCCACCGGATCATTCTGGTGAACAACCCTTGAACTGTTTCGATTATATTTCTATTCTAAAACATCTGGAGTCACTAAAATGTGTGGTTGTGAATCCTGAAGTTAAGGCAGAGTTGGTTCCCCCTCCTGCACTTCCAGGTTTTATAGACTGCCTTAAAAAGCTGTCTTTGAGCGGGATGGGGTATCCATGGTCAGAAATGAGCAAGATTGCTTCGTTAAAGAAACTTCAAGTGCTGAAACTACGATGCAGCGCGTTTCAAGGGCCGAGGTGGGAGATCGAGGAAAAGACATTTCCAGCTCTGGAGTATCTTCTAATAGAGGACTGTGATTTGGAGCAGTGGAGAGTTGGAGATGGGAACTTCAGATGGCTTGAGCACCTAAGCATAAAACACTGCTACAATTTGGAAGAGTTGGATTGGGAATTTGATGAGCTTATTTCTTGGATTGAAGTAGTTGATTGTGACCCAGTTCTTGAAAAGCAGATTAAGGAGTGTAAGTGGAGGAAAGGAGGGGGAGCCTTAGATTTCTCTGTGCAGTCTTCATGGAATGAAAAGAAAATGAGAACATCTTGAATCAGAAGGTCAGTCTTTCATTTTTGTTAATTTTAATTACAGGTTCCTTGTTTTTATTTTCTTTCTTTCACCCTCGTAGGTAGGGCTGACAGCTGACACGATACGATAACACGAAACGAACTCGCACAATAATATCGAGCACAAACACGACACGAACCTGTTAAGCTCAAACACGAAAACGACATGACACGAAAACAATCCGACACAATAAAGATTAATCTTGCTAAAATTGTCAACTTTAAACTTAGGACTAAAAATTTTGGATTTGATACGAACACGAACCTATTAAACTCAAACATGAACACAACACGAACTCGTTAAGCTCAAACACGATAATGACACGGCATAATAAGATACAACACAATAACGATCCAATACGCAACATGAACCCGTTAAGTTCAAACACGATAAGATATGGCACAATAAGATACAACACGATAACGACCCAATACGCATGAATTGTTAGTAATACTGGTAAAGGTCTAAGATAGGGAATCTAATAGTGTATTAATCGGCCTATGACATCAGTTTTTCAGTATACTATCACAACTCCAAGGATGATGTTTTTGACCAGATATCTTAATCAAATCAAACAACAATTATCCCATCTCTGACATACAAGAATCATTAAAAAGCCATTTAAGAAAAAGAAAGTTACTATGGCTGGAAACCTTGAAAAATATATATTTCCATACTGTCTAAACCAACTACAATCCGTAGTATGCATAATCAAAATATGTCGTGAACAAAATGGCGGAACGCCCATGTGAAAAACATCCAGCATACAAGACATCAATTGTGGTAATGGTACAACAGAATCTAGACAACGTTCATCATCGAAAGATTATGGGAAACCGATGACCAACCGCTCTTGGAACTACGACAGCATCCTACATCTTAGTATCACCACTTGAGTATCAAGAACTTGAACAGAATTAGCCCGTAAAGATCCAGCAATCAAGATGGCACTGGGTGCACCCAAGAAAACAAAGCGAGAAACGAGTGAGATCGTTGGTAATTTTTTATTTTTTGCAGAAATACAAGTGTATGGTATGTGAGTAAAATAACAAGCACCAAGAAGGATGAAGGGAAGAAAAGAAGTTGAAAACTTACTATATGTGGCAGTATCAATTTGTTCAGGGAGCTCCTTTATATCCACTTCAAATCTCTCCTGAACCTATTTGGAGGAACGACGTATTTTATACTCGGAAACACATAGAAGTCTGTGGAAAGAGGGCAACCTCATGCGGATAAAATACCTGGTTCAGAACGTCAGAATCCGATGCAGATGACACAAATGTGATTGCAAGGCCTTTGGTGCCAAATCGACCAGCTCGGCCCACCTATAGCAACAGTAAGTTCAATTAGGAGATAAGCATCACAATCATTTTAGTAATTCAGGAACAGCTAGTCCTAGTGACAGACATACCCTGTGAAGGTAGGTATCTGCAGAATCTGGCATATCATAATTTATGACAATATTTACACGCTCAATGTCAATTCCTCTACCAACTAAATCAGTTGCAACCAAAATTCTCTTCAGACCCTCTTTGAAACCTTTGTAGCGTGTCAACCTGAAAAGGGCAAGCATCAGAAATCTAGAATGACAAATTCAATGGAGGAAAAAAATCAGGAGAGGAAGTTCACAATACTATTTCATTACAAATATGGCTTAATAGTTTCAAAGATTAGCATACCTTTCTTCCTGAGACATTCCAGAATGTATGCATATGGATGGAAAGTTGCACTCTACTAGCAACTTGTTCAGTTCGGCAGCACGGCTGACACTTTTGACAAAAATGACAACCTGGTTGAAATCCAGGGCATCAAGAAGGTCATTTAACTTCCGGTTCTTCTCTATATCTGTCAGCTTGATGTAATGCTGGCAAGAAATAAATGAATATCGTTATAAAATGATCAATTAACTAGGAGGGAGAAAAAAAGGCAAAACACATCCTTCAAGCTAACCGGGCAATTGTACCTGTACAAGTCCATGAAGGGTCAATTTTGCTTCGTCGTCCACATAAATCTCCATTGGCTGAGAAAAAGAAAAGAATCAAAAACATAAGATTAATAGGACTGCACTTTTTGGATTTGTTTAATCCTACGCTGTTTGGATTACTATAATCCTGAAGGATGATGCTAAAGATTTCAGAGACTACCAGATTTGCCCTTGATATAATTCTAAATGAAAAATAAATTTTGAAAGTAAAATTTAATTGATACTTCTTATATAAATTTATAATAGTGGTTATTCACACTAGTGACTTAAAGAAACTCATTAGTCATTACCTAATTAAATATGAAAACAAAAAAGGAAATGGAAACTTGAATGAGTGATTGGGGCCCGGGCACATAATCAAGCTATGACTTCAATCCCTTAATCCAAACATAAGGGTGATTATTTTGTTATCACCCCCAATCCTTCAAACCAATCACACTCAAGTTGAATCAGAAGTTGCCAACAATGCAAAGGACAAGCAGGTAATCATAGAGGTTGTAACTTAGTGCATCTAATGTGTAGCATGAATATCCAAAGACAACTATAAAATAATTGTCCTAATGGCAGTCCCATTTGCTCAATTGAATTTTATGTTGAATGATGTCTGTATAGCATGCAAGTATGCATAACACTAACTGAAAAGTGAAAACACTAGAACAGACTGTAGTATCATCTCCGCAGTTGGATATCCAATCGCATTCAGTTAAAAGAACTGTAAATCCCCAACACCCTCAACCACCACCAAACCCCAAAGAAGACTAGAATCACCACAAAACACTAGAGTTCTATTATGCTACATGAATAGAAATAAATTAATTTTCCAAAAGGATAAGGTTGAAGAAATTACATCTTGCATGAACTTCTTGCATACAGGACGAATTTCCTTGCTGAGTGTAGCTGAGAACATCATAACTTGCTTATCATGTGGGGTCATCTTGAAAATCTCTTGAACATCTCTTCTCATGTCTGAAAACCCCCCACTGCTTTAGTATGATATTGAGCCATATTATTTAACTGTACACTATCAGTGAATAGAAGAGAAACATACCAAGTGATTCGAGCATCTTATCACACTCATCAAGAATGAAGTGCCTCACATTTTTTAAACCAAGATCTTTATCTCTTGCTAGGGCCATTATTCTTCCAGGTGTTCCTACAACGATATGGGGGCATTCATTCTTCAGTAAATCCTTGTGAGTCTTAATGTTGACACCACCATAGAACACAGCAACTTTCACTTCAGGCAGATAGGTACTAAATCGCTCAAACTCATTGCAAATCTGCCAAAAAAATGCAAGATTAATTGCTTAATTTTAGTTAAGCAGAGGAACTTACATTGTTCAGGTATAAACAGTATAATCCGACAAACTTGATACATATGACAGAGTAATACCGAGAAAAAATACAAAATCATAAGTAGGTTCTCCAGGCTACCTGATATGCCAGTTCTCTTGTATGGCAGAGCACAAGGGCAGCTACTTGGCCAGAAACAGGTTCAATTTGTTGCAGAGTAGAGAGGACAAAAACAGCAGTTTTTCCCATCCCAGACTTAGCTTGGCAAATGACATCCATTCCTAGGATAGCTTGAGGTATACATTCGTGTTGCACTGAAGTAAATAACAAGGAAAATCCAACCGAACGGATCCTCAATAAGTAAAAATATTCCTCGAGAGCCTTTCCACTGAAAGGTGTACTAGACAAGTTTTTAGATGAAATCAAGATTCAGATAAATTACCTGAAAAGTAAAATAAACATACAGTTAGTCGGTCATTGAAATACTAATGTATAGACAAGCATATACAGTATATATATAAATATTCATATAAAGTGCACAATTCTGTAATATCATCCTCCAATATGCTAATGGATTGGACAAAAAGGGAGGATATGCCCATAGTTTCAAAAGGCACGAATTTTCAGTCTACCCACCAGTTCAAGAAATCAAAACAGTGCAGTAAACAATATGGAGTAAAAGATAGAGTGCACCCGAAGCTAATCACAGTCATCCTATTCAGAATGGTACCTTCCGAAGGATGTTCAAACCCTGAATCCACAATAGCTCGAAGAAGCTCGGGCTTCAACAAAAAGTCTCTGAATCCAGAACTATGAATGCCAACGTAACCCCTGCATCAACCAAAAAAATACATTAGCAGGTGAAGCCAGTAGCAACAAGTCGCTCCATTCATTAATAACAATTTGGGAACAAAAAAAAAAAAAAAAAAAACTTCCTTAAACAACGATCAAAAAATTCAAGAAATTTCCATAAACCCAATTCAACGAATAATCCCACAATCCCCGGTTACCCCGCCTCACCCAATCTGGTTAAAGTTTCATGATGTATGCATTTACGGATGAGCCAATAACAGTTACTTATAAACAATTGCTCTTATTCCACCAAACAAAAAATAAACTTTCAAATTAGCACAAAATAGATTTACTTTTTGACGGACTCTCCGGCGGGCTTGCCATTGACGGAGTCGGGGGCTTTCTCCTCTTCTTCCTCGTAGTCGAGAAGCTCCTCCTCGTACACCTCATTGTCTTTCACTTCACCCATTCTCCCCCTGTAAAAAACAAACTCGCACCTCCAAATCTCAGCCGAAATTTACGAATACAATTCCCGCTTCCCGCCGAAAAATGAATGAAGAATCAATACATGAATTTTAGGTTTAGGATTTGATGCCTACCTTGAACTTTAACTGCGTGAGATTTGAACAAGAGCGGGAATGCTGAAGATTGGGAGATAAACCCTAGGGATCTAGAGGTTTTAAGCGAGGCTCCAAGAGTGAGAGGGTAATTATAAACACTATCGACCGCACAAATTTAAATTTATTTTCTCTCACTTTCATTTAAACTTCTTATACTCCCACCGTCCCATTAGATTAGTCCAATTTGGTTTCGGCACAAAAACTAATATTTGTGAGTATAGTGGAATTAATATTTTATTGATGTGAGGAGATTTTTTTCCTTTTTAAGAAAGTGGACTAATCTGGTGGGACAGACGAAAATGGAAATATGGACTAATCTGGCGGGACGGAGGGAGTATTAAACTTTGCACGAAATTATTTGAAATACCTAAATTAATAAAACACATCATTAAAATATTTATTTTTATGAACACATCACAAAAATAATTAAACATACAAAATTTTACATGAAATATTATTTATGTATGAGATTGATGCAATTATTGTTGTGAAGATGATGTAGTTGTTACCGAAAATATGTATTAATTGTATTTTACTTGAAATATATATTTTGAATCTTATAAAATATTTAAAAATGGATCAAGATCAAGTTGTTTGTGAAACTGGTCAAAATCAGGTAGGAATTGGGTCAACATGCTATTATTAATATTCTATTTGTGTTTGACCCGATAGGAATTAGGTCAAGATGTTATTAGTAATAATTTATTTTGTTTTTTATATGATAGGAATTGGGTCAAGATACTATTATTAATAATTTATTTTGATTTTGACCAGGTAAGAATCGGGTAGGAATTATGTCAATATGATATTATTAATAATTTATTTTATTTTGACCAGATATAAATTGGGTCAAGATGTCATTATTAATAATCTATTTTGCTTTGATGTAAGAATCGAGTAGGAATCAGGTCAATATGTTATTATTAATGATTTATATTATTTTGATCATGTAGGAATTGGGTCAAGATGTTATTATTAATAATTTATTTTGTTTTTTATTATATAGGAATTAGGTATAAATCAATTAGGAATCGGGTCAAAATGTAATTATTAATATTTTTCTAAATTATATTTTAATTAATTTCTTAAACTGCATGAGTAGCAATCGGGTAGGAAAGAGTAGCCCAAATTTAAAAACATGTTAAAATCATTTCAAAATTAATTTTTTCATAAAAGGGTATGTCTGTCATCTGAATTTGACAAAAAAAATATATACTTTTAGTATTTTTACTTTTAGTATTTTTATAATGTGTTTATAAAATTATAAATTTTTATCATGTGTATAGTCAAAATGATATTTCATAATTTATCTCGTATATAAATATTGACTAATAATATATTATTTAGCTATATAAATTTTATTTATAGAATAGATATGTAAGTAGCGAAATATTAAAACTTCGATCAACATTAGCTCAAAGTTTAAATATATTAGTCATGTTAAAATGAATGTTTCAAATTACTCAACTCATCACAATTATTTTACATTTTTTTTTCTTTTTTGTATTTATCTCTACATACAATTCACCACCACTTTAATCTCGTTCACATATGCACTTGTTTTGATATTGTGTTTATAACCTCACAATTTTTTGTGACAATCTCATTAATAATAATAATATTTACTATTTACATCATATATATATATATATATATGTGTGTGTGTAGAGGTTAGATCATATGAGAATAAATGTTAATGTAAGAAATGATAATAAATCTCAACCTTTGATTTCACAAGATCTGCGGTCATACTTTAATAATTTCCGTTTTCATTTTATCCTCCGCGAACTTCATTATTACATATTTAAGGGTATCATTGTCATTTAACCTGATGGTATCTCCCTCAAATCATTTCCATTTTTATTTTATCCTCCGCGAACTTCATTATTACATATTTGGATCTGTAATTCCTTTTCTTTTTTATTTTTCACAAGATTTCAATTGTCTTGTTGAGTCATCTAATACTCTAAAATTAAATTAAATTTTATTATTATTTAATTGAATTTTCTAATTTAATGAAGTTTTAAATTGATAAAATAAACTTAACGTATTCTTCTGAAAAATTAATTTTATTTTTATTTAATTTAATTTTTCTCATTTAATAAAGTATAGATGAGATAAAATTAAGAGAAATGTTTCTAAAAAATTGATTTTTTTTCTTTTAATGATGTATAAAATGAAGAATGACTAAGATATAATGAATAACTGCTAAGATAAAATGCATGTCACATATAACATCTAAATTCACATCGAATTTATTTTATAATGAATCACAATTGAGATAAAATGAAGAATAACTAAGATATAATGAAGAACTGCTAAGATAAAATGAAAGTCACGTGTAACATCAAAATTAGAATCGAATTTATTTTATAATGATTCGCAATTGAGATAAAATGAAGTATAAGTTAGATAAAATGAAGTATATAATACATAAAATGAACAAAATACAACTTTTGCGCCCGACGGGTTGGCCCGATTAACCCAATTATTTTTTATTAATATATTTATCATAATTATAGTACTCCCTCCGTCCCATTGAAGTAGTCCCACTTTCCTTTTTTGTTTGTCCCATAGAATAGTCCCATTTTCCTAAAATGACAACATTTTTCACACTCACCAATAAAATATTAATTCCACTACACTCACAACCCTTAATTCCCGTGCCGAAAAGAAAAGGGACTACTTCACCGGGACAGGAGTGAGTACTAAAATCTACTTCTAATATTGAAGATCATATTTATTAATTATGTTTTAAGTTATATAATTATATTTAGTTCAAATAGTATTTAATACATAGTTAAGTTTATATATTTTAGAATTTAAAAATATTGCTAAAATAAAAAATATTGTGTTTTTATTAGTTAAATTTATCATTATCTAAAAATTTGTGATGTGTTATGCATTTTTTATAAGAGAGAAGTAGTATTTTGTTTATTTTTTATTATTTAAAATATTAAAAGAGTAAAAAGATATTAAAAATAAAAATAATTAATAAACTCATTGGCCCGACGGGCTAACCCGAAAACCGATGGATTAGGGTTAGGGTTAGGGTCAAGATTTTTTAGCCCGAAAAAATTCCAGCCCGATTCAACCCGGACCGATTAACCCGCAGCCCGATAGGGCTGGCCCGAAACCCGACGGGTTAGCCCGATTGACATCCCTAATCGCATGTAATTACGCCTTGTATAAATATAAAAATTAACCTCAACTTTCAAATTTCAATTACATTCTTTTGATATTAAAAAACTATAACATAATTAGAGTTGTGAAAAACAAATCATTGAACATGCTAATAACAATTTTTTAACAATCGACCGCACAAATTTAAATTTATTCTCTCTCACTTACATTTAAACTTCTTATATTATACTCCCTCTGTCCCGTAAAATTAATCTATATTTCCATTTTCTTTTGTCCCACCAAATTAGTCAACTTTCCTAAAATGAAAAAAAATCTACTCACATCAATAAAATATTAATTCCATTACACTCACAAACATTAATTTCTGTGCCGAAACCAAATTGAACTAATCTAATGGGACGGAGGGAGTATGCCTGAAAATTTCACATTCACTCCAAATTACATATTATTATCAAACATCCAATAACATATATAAATATAAAATTTTAAAAAATTAGTAAATAAAATAAAACCAAATAAAGAAAAAAAAACATAGAAACAACTATGTTTAAGGATCAATGTCCATGTCTATTCTTGTACACAACAAAATCGGATCACAATCCATTTTATTCCTAAACTAAAAATCTGTCTTTTATTATTCTCATTCCTCTACAAATCAAGGTTCTTGTTTCTGATCTTTTAATACTGTAGTATTGCTATTTTCATTATTTTCTTTTCTTCTTTTTTTTTTAATCACATTTTTGCAGGTGAAACAAAATGTCACACACACTGCTTCATGGGACTCTGCATGCAACAATCTTTGAAGTGGACAGGCTGGAGACTGGTGATGGTGGTGGTGGGGGTTTCTTTGGCAAGGTATGAGATATACTATGTTTCATCCCATGCATTGTGTATGCAGGGGCGGATCGGATACAGACTCGAACCACTGTTGGGGATGAATCACACCTCGAAAGATCGTACTTTATAATTTTTTTTTTTAAATATAACTAAAAAAAATTAAGCTCGTGGGCTTGCTGGGTAGGGCTCCAACCCTCACTAACTCGATTTTTTTTTTTCGGTTTTAGTAGTGTATTTGATCCGATATTTTTATGCATAGCCCTCTTCATTTCTATGTTGTGAGGAAGAAAAATAGATTAAAAAACAAGAATAAGAGGATACGAAGGGGCTGAAAATGTAGATAAATATATATATATATTTTTTTCAGTTTTACTCAATCTTGTATTTTTTACAATAAATTTCTGGATTCACCACTGCCGCCCCCTGGTGTCTTGTCACGTGTATATTGATGATGTCGAGCCGAGCCCTTGTAGAAGTGGGTCGATATGTGTTGATATTATTTCATTTCTTGATGAATGAATGATCATTTGTTACAGCTGGTGGAGAATATTGGGGAATCTGTTGGTTTAGGCAAAGGAACTCCCAAAATATATGCAACGGTCGATTTGGAGAAGGCGAGAGTGGGAAGGACGAGGTTGATCGAGAATGAACCAAACAATCCGAGGTGGTCCGAATCATTCCACATCTACTGTGCCCACATGGCCTCAAACGTGATCTTCACCGTCAAAAACGCCAACCCGATCGGAGCAACTCTGATCGGGCGAGCTTACGTGGATGTCAACGAGCTCCTCGAAGGCGATGAAGTCGACCGTTGGGTCGAGATCTTGGATAAAGACAGGAGCCCGATATCTGCAGGGTCCAAGATTCATGTGAAGCTGCAGTTTTTCGACATAAGTCGGGATCGAAACTGGGGTCGTGGCATCAAGAGCGCCAAGTATCCGGGAGTTCCGTACACATTCTTCAGACAGAGGACTGGCTGCCGTGTTCATCTGTACCAGGATGCTCATGTCCCGGAGAAATTCGTCCCGAAAATCGCGCTGTCCGGGGGGAAAACCTACGAGACACACCGATGTTGGGAAGACGTGTTTGAGGCCATATCGAATGCCAAGCACCTGATATACATAACCGGATGGTCCGTTTACACTGAGATCACACTGATAAGGGACTCGAGGAGGGCGAAACCGGGTGGCGACGCCACCCTCGGGGAGCTGCTGAAGAGGAAAGCCGGCGAAGGGGTTCGTGTTTTGATGCTGGTTTGGGACGACAGGACTTCCGTGGGCGTCTTGAAGAAGGACGGCCTAATGGCGACTCACGACGAGGAGACGATGCAGTTCTTTCAAGACACCGATGTCCACTGCGTGCTGTGCCCTCGAAACCCGGACGACGGAGGCAGCATCGTGTCGAATTTGCAGGTCTCGACGATGTTCACGCATCACCAGAAGATCATCGTCGTGGACACCGACATGCCTAATGGGAGATCGGACCAGAGAAGAATCTTGAGCTTCGTGGGAGGTATCGACCTATGTGACGGTCGATATGACACCCCGTTTCATTCGCTATTCAGGACGCTCGATTCCGCCCATAACGACGACTTCCACCAGCCGAATTTCCCGGGCGCCACCATCGCTAGGGGCGGTCCGAGGGAGCCGTGGCACGATATCCACTCCCGCCTCGAAGGCCCGATAGCGTGGGACGTGCTGTTCAACTTCGAGCAGAGGTGGAAGAAGCAAGGAGGGAAGGATGTGTTGTTGAAATTGAGGGAGGAGTTTGAAAATGTGATCGTGCCACCCTCTCCTGTGATGTATCCTGATGATATGGAATCGTGGAATGTTCAGCTCTTCCGATCGATCGACGGCGGGGCTGCCTTCGGGTTCCCGGAAAGCCCGGAGGAGGCCGCGAACTCCGGTCTCGTGAGCGGCAAGGAAAACATAGTCGATAGAAGCATTCAAGACGCATACATTCATGCTATAAGGCGAGCTAAGAACTTCATCTATATCGAAAATCAGTATTTTCTTGGATCGAGCTTTGGATGGGAGAGCGACGGCATTAACATTGCAGAGATTGGAGCTTTGCATCTCATCCCTAAAGAGCTGTCGTTGAAGGTGGTGAGCAAGATTCAGGCAGGGGAGAAGTTCAAGATCTACGTCGTCGTTCCGATGTGGCCGGAGGGGATCCCGGAGAGCGGATCGGTGCAAGCTATCCTGGATTGGCAGAAACGAACAATGCAGATGATGTATAAGGACATCATTAAAGCCCTTCAAGATAAGGGCATGGAGGATGATCCTAGAAACTACTTGACTTTCTTCTGCCTCGGGAACCGGGAGGCGAAAAAGAGCGGCGAATACGAGCCGTCCGAGGAGCCGGAGCCCGACTCCGATCACCTTCGAGCTCAACAGGCTCGAAGGTTTATGATATACGTGCATTCAAAGATGATGATCGGTACGTTTATTTACGGTTTAGGTTTAGGGTTTTACTTTAGAGTTTTTTTTTGGAGAATTATCGATTTATGACTCGAAAGATAGTTTAATTATCAATTCATAATCCGAAAGATGTTTTCTCAATCTAGGACCCGAAAGATCAAACAATTCTCAACCCAGTACATGATATTTGAGGTTCTGGATTGAGAATTGTATGATCTTTCGGGTCCTGAGTTGAGAATTTTTGTGATTTTTCAGGTTCTGAATTGATAATTAATATTTCGGATCCTGAATCAATAATTAAACTATCTTTCGTATCTTAATACTTTTTTTTTATCAAGATCATGATGATAAAATGTGTGCATTTAATATGTTGCAGTTGATGATGAGTACATTATCGTCGGGTCGGCAAACATCAACCAAAGATCAATGGATGGAACGAGGGACTCGGAAATAGCAATCGGGGCCTATCAGCCCCATCACCTGACATCCTGCAAGAAGCCAGCCCGAGGACAGGTCCATGGCTTCCGGATGTCATTATGGTACGAGCATCTCGGGATGCTCGATGACACCTTCCTCAATCCTCAAAACGAGGATTGTATAAGGAAGGTGAACGATCTAGCGGATAAGTATTGGGATCTCTATTCAAGTGAAGACCTCCAAAGGGACCTCCCGGGACACTTGCTCCGGTACCCCGTCGCGATTAGCAGCGAAGGGGCGGTGACGGAGCTGCCCGGCGCCGCCTGCTTCCCCGACACCAAGGCTCCATTGCTAGGTGCCAAGTCGGACTACCTCCCTCCAATCCTCACTACATGAGATGTGCCGTTGCTAGCAAAGTTGGCCTCAAAAGAAATAAATGATTGATGAGTTGAATAATGTATTTAATTTTTTTTTAAATTTTTGATCATTAATTGTTGATGTTTTAAATTTTCTTAAACCGTTTTGATGTTTTACAATAATTAAAAAAAATGGATATTGTTTATTGAGTGATAAATTTTATGAAATACTCCTTCCATCCCGTCTCATTTTCCATTTTCGTTTGTTCGTGAAATTAGTCTCATTTCATAAAGTAAAATAAAAAATCTTTCACAAACATTGATTACTGTGTCCGATCAAAACGAGACAATTGAAAGTAAGTGTTACCGACGAATCCTTTTCTTTAAATAAATACAAATTATAAAGTATTATATTAAAATTGAAAAAATTCAAAACACCTTGACTTTTCCCGAAAACAATACAAGGAGTTTTTTGTAGCTTTTTTTAAAAGATAGGGACTTTTTTGTATTAATTGGGAAAATACGAGGGAGTTTTATGCGTTTGCTTCCTAATTTAAGGGGTTGAGTTTGCAATTAGCAAAGAAATGAGGTGCCCCAAAAATAATTAATTAAATTAGCACTTCAGCAGCCGCCCCCACCCCTTTGGCTTCTGAGATTTTGATCGTCTACGCATTGACAATGACAAATCCCGACATCATTTACTGAAGCAAGCAATTGATTTCAGAGAGAGAGAGAGAGAGTATAGAGCGAGGGAGAGTTGCATGTGTTGTCCTTTATTGGGTAAATCTCGTCGAAGTTGGGGTAATAGAATTTCAGGGATTTGTGAGAATTTTCTGTTGGATCGAAAATTGGTGCTTTCGATGTTAATGGTGGGATCCCTTTTACGGTTTGGATCAGTTGCAGCTTGGGTTTTTCATATAATTGCTTGTATGGGGTAAGTATAATTATTTTCTGATTTCAGTTAAAAAA
>JAPKLW010000738.1:149424-234699 GCA_026898455.1 Plectranthus barbatus
GATCCCTCCTCGCGCTTTCCTCCCGTGAATCTCACTGTTTCGAGTTGCAGGAAATGGTCGATTTTCTGGTGGATATTTGGGAGCAGGAAGGGATGTACGATTGAGAGAAACCACCACAAGCAACTGATTCCAGATGCAGTGAAATATGTTCCTCATGCTGTAGGCAAAAAATATCTGCAGTTTCTTTAACTTGTGTATTTTTTTTTCCCTCTTCTTTTTAGTGTTTGTGTTGAACAAGTTCTGTTATGCTGTATTGGATCTGTAAATGGACTAATCTGTTTGTGAGTTTCGGATCTCGACTCGTTAAAAGTTCGTTCTAGCTCGTTTATTAAATGAACTAAACTCGAGCATAATAGTATTTGACTCGTGAGCAAGTTCGTTAGCTAAAATTAGTAAAAAATATAAAATAATCAACATTATAAAAATAATATTTTTATGATTTAAGAGTAATAATAATGGTAAGTCTTTATATAGCAATGAGAAAACTTGAATTTGAGTTTTCGAATAAATAATTTTTTTTTCAAAATAATAATGAATATTTTATATATATTATAATTTCAAAAAGTTTTTTTGGGCCCGATAAAATTTGTACAATTTAAAGTATTCGATAAAAAAATTCTAAATTTGACTTGATATTAAATGAGTTAGACTTGAGTAAAACACTACTCAATTCGATTTAATTGTCTCATTTTTTATTTTTTTTTCATTAGTCTTATTTCCAAAAATAATACTCCCTCCGTCCCATTAGATTAGTCCAGTTTGCTTTCGGCACAGAAACCAATGTTTGTGAGTATAGTGGAATTAATATTTTATTGATGTGAGGAGATTTTTTTCTATTTTAGGAAAGTGGACTAATCTGGTGGGACAGACCAAAATGGAAATATGGACTAATCTAGTGGGACAAAGGGAGTAGTTTTTTCACACTTTCACTAAACTAATTTTACATTTATAATCCTTAATTATAGTGTCCGGTCAAATCAAGATAATTAAATTGGGACCGAGGGAGCATTAATTTCCATCGAAAATCATAATTCACTTTAAAGTATAAGTTAAATTGATTTTATTTAATTCAAGATTTTAATTAATGTTCTTGCCCAATATAAAAGGCTAAACCCATCTACTTCAAAAGAAATTGGGAGTTTAGTGTCGAGCGATGGCGTCTTCCATCTTCCTATTTCCCGTTCCCGTTAACCACCGCGCTACGCCGCCGAATTGCAGTCGCTCAGCCACCGCAGCTCTTAACTTAACGAGTTTCAGCTCTTCATCGTCCTCCGAGACTAATCTCAACCGTTCATTTCCCTTGGTCCTACGCAATTCCGCCTTCCACCGTTGCTACGCCACCAGTTCTCCGTCGGAGGATCAACCACCTCCACCTTCAGGTGCTTTTCTTCTCACTATTTTAATTTGGCATCTAAATATAGTCTATCTCCCTCACACACACACACACACACACACTTTGATTTATTTGTATTGAACACGCATTTATATGTCATATTTTAAGAAGGTTAGCATTTAAAATCGCATGTGGTGGGGTTTATTGTTGAAACTCATTGGCGTTATTGTTTTAATTTGGTGATTAGTAATCGATGGATTATTGAGATATTGGATTATTCTGAATTGTAGAAGTAAATATGAGCTTGCATTCATGTATTAGGGCTGGAAGAAAATATTGTTAATTGATGAAGGTGCCATGGATTAAGCCATGGACATGTAATTTAAGGTGAATCTTAGGCATTCTATAAGCTCCAAGAAAATTTGTGTCGATCAATTGTGAACTTAAAAAAATCACGTAGCTTCACTTGGAGATAATATCATACAGGTATATCTTGATCCTCTTGTGTAGGTATAATTTCTGAATTTTTCGTTGAAAGTCCTATCTGACCGGAAATCATTCATAATTGGAGGCCTTGAATTTGAAACAATTGCTTTTATTTCACATCATTCTTGCAAATGAGACATTACATTATCTAGGTTCTATATATACCACATTGGATTGATACAGTGTATCTGTTTCACATAGCACTGCTTTGAGCACCCTGTTTGGTGTTATCACTTGCCAAAAACATTTGACAGGGACAGTATTGAGATTCATACATCGTTAGTTCTTTATGCGCTGACATTACTCGAGATATTCATCTTGTTTTAATTTCTCAGCGATGTTATTTGTTTTATGCTTTCTAGGTGTATCACCAAAGGATACTCTGCAGATCTTCTTTGCTGTGCTATTCTGGATGTCCCTTTTCTTCTGGTCTTGTGTATGGGATCGAGGGAATAGTGGCAGACCAAACAAGGACTCTCGATTCAGGAAATAAATCCTTCAGGTTGTATGTTGTGCATATATTGATAGAAGCTAAGGACACAAACACCATAAAGATATTGAGTAGTCCGATTTGAGGTTAGGATAAAATGATGTTATTGTATTGTATATTTACAAATTCGAGGTTGTAAACTTGTAGATCCACCAAGATCTATTCTTCTCACCTTTATTAGCCTAAGGAGGTGAATACAAGTTCATCAGTTTCTAGTTCTTGCATAATTGTATGTGTATTTGAAAAATCAGAGTTACATGTGTAGAATCATGGAGATTGTAGATTGGTGTTTGTTAAATCAAGTTATTCCTTGATTAAAGGAACAAATCGATGGGGCCTCGTTTTCTGCTCCTCATCAGGTAAATGCATTTTTTTTCTTTAGAAGCATTGCATTGTAATTGTAACACTAGTTTTTTATGGTTTGCTTTGGATCCAATGAAGTTCTCATTTCCATTATTTTTATTCTATGTACAGTGATGACTGTAGATCCGCTCTGCATTCTCTTCGGACCAGGTAACAATATTAGGGGTGTTCGTGGTTTGGTCGTAATGTTCAAACTGGTCAAACTTGATTTATTTGGCCGGTTATAAATCTGATTTTTAAACTGGCAGTTTGAAAATTTTGGAACCGGTAAAAATTAGTTCGGTTATGATTTAGTAGTCCAAACCGGCCATTTCGGCCGGACCGGACAGATATATATACAACATTTGAATATATTAGATTTTATAAATATATATTGTAGTTCAACTGGGGAGTTCCTTCTCTTTCACGTGAAGAAACACAAATTTGAATCTCTCTATTAACATTCTTTAGTTTTAATTTTTTTTTTCAACTAAATTAACTAATAAAAATTAAAATACCAATCATGTCACGTCCCAGTCTCCTCAAGAGGAGTCGGTCCACTGAGGCGAGACTAGTTAAATAATAACTAATTATCAAATGAATAAACAACATAGAACATGGATCAATATCAAGCAAAGCCTAGTATCAACTAGAATAATATCAACGAGAAAGAATAACATATACCAGACTAAATTATGCATTCAGCGGATCAAAAGAGTATTGTCAGATCAAAAGAGTATAGCTTTTAGATACAAACAAAATCATACACAATACTCATGTCATAATTTACAACATGTACATAGAGCCCGGTAACAGAGTGGACAAAAGGATCATAAGTGAACATATATGGAGATTTGTAATCTAGATTATATTACATTATTTACAAACAAAAGTTTAGCTCAGCTCAACTGCCTCCATCTTCGCTCGACTCAACCTGCATGTTTAAAAATACACACAGGGCTAAGTACATTGTACCTAGTGGACACATTGTCAAATCATACATATATAAGATTGACATGCCAACGGACACAACAACACATGAGCTTTTACTTTAAAATGAACTCATATGTTACAAAACATTTATTCGCAACTGCGCAGTTTAACTCAGTACATACATTCACTATTTGTTTAAAGGGTGTGATCGGGAAGCATGCCTACTTCCATAATCACGGTGTCCAGCCTATTTGATAAGACATTTCTCTCACCATGTCTGGCATCAAGTGCACTAATCTCGGCTCTCGTAAAGTCATCGAGATCCGATCATTCATATTACCTTGACATTCGAAATGTTTAAGACTCTGACCATATTCCCCGGCTCAGATTTTTGCATACTCTCTGACCGCCTTTCCGGTTCAGAGGACAACTAGGAAATGCAGAAAATATTTAGGCATGCTCAATCATTTGAAAATAAAACACATTTTCATTTTGTAAATAATTTTATAACACATTTTTATTTGTAATAGGAAAGCCCACCTTAATTTGCAGCTGATTAAGTACTAGCTACCTCTCGATCACTGTACTCCTCGATATTTGTCGCCTTCAATAATTAGAAATATGTCAATCACCTTCAATAATTAGAAATATGTCAATCAGAACTATTCTAATCAATCATAACCTTTACTACATATTTTTTTTCTTCCCTAAAAAGTTAAATGCAATGTTAATATTGTTGTTGTACTAACCATAATAATATTCATATTATTTATAATAATGATATTAAAAGTATTTTAAAAATTGAATTGGCATGCTTAATTTATCAGTTCACATTTTTGTCACTATGCTAACAGGAACTATATATTTTAATATATGAATATCTATACACTCCACCGTACACATTAAATCTTATAACAATGGATGAAAATTAAAACCATGACTCAAGATCATAAATCATAACCCATTGCACCACACCTTCATTTTCACATCTAGCCCATAAAAGCGAATAAATTATAAATATATCAATTCACATTCTATTATTTTTTTTTTCTTGCAGAAGCCCTCATATTTAAAAAAAAAACATAATTAAAAATTATAGCAATATTAAGCATGTATTAGACATTTATTTTAGATAATTACTTAACTCTTGAATCCTGATAAAGTGTTCGGATTTCTATTAAACATAAACTGGCAAGACCTCAAATATTCACCTCTTTTTCTGCAACTCTTAGCAAAATTCTGCAGCTTTTCTTTCTATTATTCTATTAATACTGCTACAACACAAGATACACCAGGAGTTATTAAAATACAAAAAAAGAAATCCAAATAAAATAAAATTAGAAGGAAGAATTTAACCTCTAAACAATAATTCTTCTCTGCAACTTTACTTCTTTCAATATTCTTCGTATTTTAAATTCCTTCTTCTTTTTCTGCAAATTTCGCATTTCCTGAATTTTTTTTTCCTTAATTTTGGGTGTATTGATAATGGGAAAAGTAGAATTTCCGTAACAATTATTACAATTAGGATTAATATCAAATACTTATTTTTTTTTAACTTTTTTTTTTCTTCCTATCAACTAATTGCACTTCAAGCTTAACTATATATATATAGGGAGCGGATCCAGTGAGAAAACTCTTAACGTGAGAAAATGAGAAAGATGCTTGATTGCATTCACGGCATTGCTTGATTGCATTCAGGTCGTTGCTTGATTGCAATGTTGCTTGATTGTGTTTTAGTTGTTGCTTGATTATTTTGTTGCTTCATTGCATTTTAGTTGTTGCTTGATTCAATATCAACCATTAATTTTCTAAGATCTAATGGATATGATTCATTCTTTTTTCTCACAGGAGAATTTTTTCTTACATGATCCCTCCTCTCTCTCTCTCTCTTTATATATATATATATATATATATATATATATAGCAATTGGCAGGATCAAACCGTCATTTATATGGTTTGACCGTTTTGGTTTAGATGAATTATTTGGCCGGTTTGATTTTAAGAAATCTCAAACCGTACCTATTGGTTTGACTGAAATTATCTTTCCAAGCCGGCCAAACCGGACCACAAACACCCCTAAACAATACCCAAAACTCATTTCCTTCTTGAAGAATCATGTCTTGTCTATAAACTGGACGGCTGATATTTCCTCCTGTTTTGTTCTGAATGGAACGATATAATAATAATTTATCATGAAACATGGTGTCACTCGAACTTCATCACATGCATAATTGAATTTGGACCTTAAAAAATGAAAAATTAGTAGCTTGATTTTGGTAGCCAGTGATCAATTTGCAGCTATATCTCAGTTCAAGGAAAGAAACAGAGTGGTGAGCCCCAGGCTACTATTAAATATCATGCTAGTTTTTTTCTTTATAAACAAATGAAAGAAATCTTGATGCTCTGTTTCTGTGTGCGACTTGGCTTTACTTGAATTTTTATTGTGGGTATGATTTAGATTACAATCCACAATATATTATTATATTTGAAATAACGACATCAAATATGGATTTGCTAATATTCGACTCTATCACTTCAATAATCATATTATGAAAGTCATTTAAATTTAATCACCTGTTTGCTAATCTATTTTAGAATATTTTAAAGAGTTTTTTTTTTTAATTTTTATGTTATTACTTTCAATATTCAAATATAATATTAATTGATCTGACATATACAAAAAATTACAGCAATATTGGTTCCGATTAGTTTCGATTTTTTTTTTTAAAAAAAATTAAGTTATAATATTAGAATCTGAGTTAGAGTTGGAAAGAGTTCTATGCTTAGATTTTTCACCTACTTAGAAATATTGTTAGTCCCATATCATTTACAAATTGAAGAGAGAGCATTTCATTTATAGAGATTTTCAAATATAACCTTTAAATAATGGGAAGGTCTCACACCTAAACGGTTTAGGCGGGTTTTATCCATTAATCCAAGTCAAACCCATCTAATATACTTTAATTGGGGATTAATAAATCCTATTTGGGCTGGGTGAACCCATTTGAGTATGGATAAAACCCGCCTAAACCGTTTAGGCGTGCCTAATGCAAATTTTTGCCTTAAATAATTGATGATTAGTTTGAGTAAAATAAAAGAACTCTCTTTCTATATTATAATAATTGTGTACTCTAATTTCAAAAAGTCTTTTGATGAATATCTTGCAAACAATTATGTCGAAACAATATTCAATTGTTAATTTTGAAAAGGAAATTAACATTACCAAACACAACAAATTCAATTTCAATCTTCTAAGTTAATTTAAAGATAATTAACATGATCACACAAAAATTAGTATTGGCAGCGAGAGGATATTTACGAAAGGTTTCTATTTATATGTAAACACAAGATAAAAAGCAGAGAGAGAAGAAGAAAAATAATCATTTCAATTACAAATAGAATCATTGAGAATTATCTTTAAAAAAATAATACTTCCTCCGTCCCAGCTAAATTGTCTCACTTTCCTTTTTCGTCTGTCCCAGCTCATTTGTCTCGTTATTCACACTCAACAATAAAATATTAATTCCACTCAATTTACTCTACACTCACACTCCTTGATTATTGTGTCTGATCAACTCGAGACAATTAAGCCGGGACGGAGGGAGTAATAAAAAAAAGAAATATTATCAATCTAGAATTTCAATTCATGACCCTCGAGAAATTATAAAATTATTAATCAAGGAACTCATCATTGGCAATTTTCTCCGCTAAATGCCAAATTTCAATCTCTGATCCACCCCCCACACCACTCTCCGCTATAAATTCCCCGCCCTTCCCATCTGCCACCCCATCGCGGCGGACCTCCGTTTCTATTTATATGTAAACAAGACAAGATAAAAAGCAGAGAAAGAAGAAAAAATAATAATCATTTCAATTAGAAATTAGAATCATTCAGAATTATTCTCAAAAAATAATAATAAAAAAAGAAATATTATTAATCTAAAATTTCAATTAATGATAGGGGTGGGAATAGGTCGAGCTACCCGACAGGGGCCTTCGGCCTAGCCTACCACAGGCCAGGCCAATTTCGTAAATAGGTCAAACTTAGACTATTTAAAAAGCCTATTTAACTAAACAGGCCTGACCTCAGGCTCGAAAATAGGTCTACTAAGCCTAACAGGCCGACCCATTTAAATAATCATATACTCCCTCCGTCCCATTATATTAGGCACACTTTCCTTTTTGGTTTGTCCCGTTTATTAGGCACATTTCCCTTTTTGGCAAAAAAATTAACAACACCTAATTACAATAAGTTAAACCAAAAATGACATTTTTACCCTTATTTTCCCCCTATTGACTACCCTACCCTTACCCTTCTCAAACCCTAATCTACTCGATTCATCTCCCTCATTCTCTCACTCACCTGCGCCGCATCTCTCAAATCCTAATCTAATCGATCTCTCTCTCACTCACCCTTGCGCCGCATCTTCTCCTCTCTGAAGCCCTAAGGTTGAACCTCCGTCGCCCTCCTCCCTGATACTCTAAATCCTCGGCCGCTCTCCTCTCTCAAACCCTAATTTATCCGCCGCCCTAAATCGCGATGATGACACGCCTCTCCCTAAATCATCCACCGCGATGATGTCCCATCTCCCTAGCCCTTCTGTTCAGCGTGCAGGCGGCGACCCCGACGGTGGGGTTGTTGCCGCCGCTGCCGTGATGGTTCAGCGTGCAGGCGACGACTCCGACTGTGGGACGCGGCCAGGCGACAACGTTGGTGATGGTCTCGTTGCCGCCGCAGACTCCATCGCGTGGTGGGTTGACAGTGATGACACTGGGTTGACGGTGCTGAGCGGAGATCCTGACGAGATGGAGCTGTCTTTCGATGAGGAGAAAGAGAGGGAGTGGCTGGCGATGGTGCATCACGAGTTGGCATTTCCTCGCGAGAAGATGATGGAAGTCGTCCGACTCTTTTGGGACATTCAGTTCCCAAACATCCGGTGATTTCTCTCTTTGTTACCTTCATGTTCTTTTGATTCGGTGGTCTGCATGTTGATGTTATGTCTGGGTCTGTGTGAATGTGGTCTGCCTCTTCATTTTATGGCTGGATCTGTGTGTAGAAGTGGAGCTGTCTGTTGAATTCGGTTGTCTGCATGTCGATTGGTGGTCTGCCTCTTCATTTTATGTCGAATGCTGGTTTTCTGAGTTGCTGGTTCAGCATGTTTTTTATATGTGTTGCTATTGCTGCTCATCTTCTTCGGCCATGAGTGGTTACATATGTTGCTCTTGCTGGTTATATGTGTTGCTCTTGCTGCTCATCTTCTTCGGCCATGAGTGGTTACATGTGTTGCTTTTGCTTGTTATATGTGTTGCTGGTTTTCTGAGTAGCTGGTTGAGCATGATGATTCCCTGGTTCTGCTGTGGGTTTAGGGTTATTTCCTGAAATGATTTGAACTTGCTCACACATCACATACATTCATGAAACATTTTCTTTTTGAAATGTATTTCTCCATGTTTGAAGTGGTTTCTTGAAACTGTCTAAGTTGAATGTACATGACTACATGTCAATATTAACAGTTTGTTTGGAGCTGTCAAACATGGCTTTATTGCATTTGTGTGTGCTATGATCAGGTTTTTTTAGCCCATCTACCCACAGTGGACTTAGGAATGCTTATGCTCTCAGCTAGTGCCCTAATTGTTCCTCTTTTCTGAAAATTGACTGCAGCAATTTGCTCATTATTTACCTCATGTTTGAGCTTTCTTATTCTAGCATTCATTTTCCCTTTTAAATGTAAACATTCACCTCTTGTTTTTGCTTCTCTTGCAGATTTTCAGATTCTTGAGATGGTTGTTCTTGACACATTGAAGGCTGCTGCAGCTTGATTGATCACCCCCTTTGGTGGCTTGATGTCCTGCAATTTCTCCAACAAGAATGCAACAATATCAGCTCTCCTTTCCTCTGAAATGTCTGGGTTCTTACCCATTTCGCAGTTTGATTTTGTGTTTTTTGGTTTGTAGAAGTGGAATTTGAAGTTTGAATTTGTGTTTTAAGGTTTGTAGAAGTGGATTTGTATCTATAGGACTAGATTAGGGGGGAAATTTGGATGCAATCTCAAATTTCACGAATGTTTTGGTTCCAAATTGTTTTTGCAGCCCCTAAATCAGATTAAGTAGGGCTGATTTGACTTGCCCTTCCTTTTTTAAATTATTGTCATTAGCATTTTATTACTCTTTTTTTATTGCTTAATTATGTGTTAAGTTGTCAATTAAAAACCCTCATTGGTTATAGTGTCATTTCCCTCCGTGCCTAATATAACGGGATGGAGAGAGTATTATATAATTAATCAAATATATTTATTATCTAGAATTAAAAATAATATATTTATGATTTATGAATACAAAATATACGAATAGATTATTTGTTACCAAATACTGTATTTATCTAAATTATTAAATAAATTTGTTATTTAATTAACATAATATATTTACAACTTAAAAATAAAATATACATTAGAAATTTTAAGTAGACTCCAATATACAGGCTAAAAATCAGGTTTATTTCATTAAAAAAACAAGACTTAGGCCTACAGAAAGACCTACTATAGATAACAGGTCAGACTCAGGCTTCTTCAAGTTATAGCAGGTTCAGGCCTACGAAACCAAAGTCCAGCCTGGCCCGGCCTATTTTCACCCCTAATTAGTGACCCCCGAGAAATTATAAAATTATTAATCAAGGAACTTATCATTGGC
This sequence comes from Plectranthus barbatus, assembly GCA_026898455.1. Taxonomy (NCBI): domain Eukaryota; kingdom Viridiplantae; phylum Streptophyta; class Magnoliopsida; order Lamiales; family Lamiaceae; genus Plectranthus; species Plectranthus barbatus. The sequence continues at coordinate 159,697 of JAPKLW010000738.1, forward strand.
AATTTTCTCCACTAAATGCCAAATTTCAATCTCTGATCCACCCCACCACTCTCTGCTATAAATTCCCCGCCCTTCCCATCGCAAACCACCATCAAATTTGTCGACTTTCACTAGCATTCATGTTACTGAGAAGCTCATCATCACCCATCTTGCATTCATGGCCGCCCAATTCCGCCGCATCCGGGTCCGGTTCGTCGCCCGAACCCGATATGCTGCCCCGGCTACTGAGAGCGCGATCCATCTGCTTGACGACGTCGGCCAGCTCCGGCCGAATCGCGCTTGATTCGGACCACAAAGATCCGCTGAAGATCAAGAAGACCTGGAGGCCAGCGCTGCCGGCGGATCCGGTGAAGATCCACGAGACGGGAGAGCCGGTGTCTTTTTCCCTGTCCAACTCGGGTTTGGGAGACACGGCGGCGGCGGCGGCGGAAGGAGAGGAGAATGCCTGTTTATCTGGCCGGACGCTGCCGGCCGTTGCGGCCGATGGCGGTGGCAGCGGCGGCGGTTTCGGTGGTAGGGGGTCATGCGGTGAAGGCGGGAGAGGAGGGGATGACGGGCCGGACTCTGGCCGTCGTGGCAGTATGGATGCGTATTATGAGATGATGATTGAGGCTAATCCTGGAAATCCTCTGTTTTTGGCTAATTATGCTAAATTCTTGAAAGAGGTAAGTTGCTTTCAACGAATATATTTGATTTTATTTTTTATTTTTTCCAAATTATGAAATACTGAGTTGTAGATACTGTAACTGATGTTGATTTGCATGTTTAGCTATTGCAATACTGTGTGAGATTTTGATCATTTGATCTGAATCATGAGTTGAATAAAATAAATCTATCAACTCATAACACAAATTTGAGATTTGAGTTTGATGAAGCAAAAGCTTTTATTTGTTTCTATCTTAGTAATACTACCATTGTCGTTTTCATTGATTGATGGATCTTGTTTGCTGCTGGAAATGACTCTGTAACCTTGTAGGTTAAGGGAGATTTCATAAAAGCAGAGGAGTTCTGTGAAAGAGCGATCTTAGCCAACCCTAATGATGGCAATGTTTTGTCTCTTTATGCTGACCTAATATGGCAGACACATAAAGATGCTGCTCGAGCTGAGGCTTATTTCGATCGAGCAGTTAAAACTGATCCCAATGACTGGTGAGAACTCGGTTCTCATTTCTTGATTCTCTGCTTTTCTTGCACTTCAGAATCTTGGTTGTTTGATCATCAAGAACAACACCTTTTGTTTCTTGTTGTCGGATGTCTTGAATTGATTACTCTTCCACAAAGTTTCTTGACTCCCAAAAAAGGACCCTTTTGTTTTGGTGAGGGGTTGATGAAATATTAGTCGCCTTTTCTTGAATTTTGATTTGCTCCCATGTTGCTGGAATCAAGAATTTGCCCCACTTCTTAAATCTCAGCTTTGCTGAAAGATAACAAATGTTGATGTTCTGGCAGTTATGTGCTGGCTTCTTATGCTCGGTTTCTTTGGGATGTCGACGATGAAGACGAAGAGGAAGAGGAGGCTGAGGCCGTAGACAACCATTACGCCATGGAGATTAACAAGCCACCCAACCATTACGCCATGGAGATTAACAAGCCACCCGCCGAGTTCATCCATATGGAATCCCATTTGCCTCCACTCGCTGCAGCTTCTTAGTTTAATATGCCTCTCTCTCTCTCTCTCTCTCTGTGATATATGGAATATGGTGGTGTTTGTTTGTGTGAGAGCTTGCTAACGCATAGAGGAATTTTGCTCAACAGTCTCATCCCGTTGTGTATATAGTAGAGAAGGAAACGGGGGAAATAATTGACCTTAAATTCGCAGCTTTTGTGAGTCTTTCCACCCCAAGGTTTCTGTGATAATAATATATGAAATATAAAATAAAATAAAGTTGTAACAGTTTGGAATAAAGAGTTTCATGGTTGTTTTTTTTGTTTCTTCTTGAGCTGTTTTGTTGATTGCATTAGAGGTGGCCAAACTGATCCTGAATCGGCCCGCCGGTTCACGGTTCAGAACCGAATCTGCCACATACGGTTTCGGTTCGGAACTGAAACCGCCACATAAGGTTTCAAATCGAAACTGTAATCGTATTTGGGTAAGCCGGTTCAAGTTCAAGCAAATAACTGAAACCGGAACTGGCGGTTTCAAACCGTTGAATTGCCAACATTTTAAATTAAAAAAAAAAAAGAATTAAAAAATTTGAAAAATGATTTGAACTAGCGGTAAAATTTGAAATCTAAAATTGGTCAATAAGAGCGTGCCATGTCACTCCGAACCGAAACTGGCGATTCAATAGGAAATTTTTAAAAAAAATTTCCACCCACCGGTAGGAACCATAACCGGAATCGCTACAATAACGGATCGGTTTCGATTTTTTTTGAACTGAAACTGGAATTGTGGCCAACTTTAGATAGGGGTGAGCAAGAAAACAAAAAAATCGAAAGTCGAACCAAATTAAAAAAATTTCAATTATTTTGGTTAAGTTATTTCGGCTCGATTTGATTTGGTTAAAATTTTTTTTTTAATATTTTGATTTTCGGCTATTTTTCTCAATAAATTTCTTATAAAGGCCATGTTGTTTTCAATCAACAAAGCCCGATTTCCCGGCCCGGCCCGAGTAACGAATACACGTCATCAATCCCGTGGCATTATCCCCTGGATCTCACCGCAATATTCCCACGACCTCAAACAATCCTAATCCGGACCTCAAATCCCACTCTCCATTCCATTTAATTAAACCATTTCGGGAACGTTATCCGCACTCCTCCCCACTCTCGTCTTGCGCGCGTGAGCCCACTCTCGCCAAATCCGACGGTGGGAGATTTGCCGTCTACGAACTCTCTCAACTGCCGCGTGGTGCGTCAACTGTCAACTGAAATCTACCTAGAGAGAGATGAATATAAAGTAAACCCGGCGATGACCGTTGGATCGTCACAGCACCTCTGACGTTGCGGCACGTGTCACGCGGCACCTGCTTGAGAGGTTTCTTTCGGAATGAGACAATCAGAAACTGTCTGCAACGGTCAGATCAACGGCTGTCGCTTGCGCCACGTGTCTGTCGTGAAATATCTCCTCGGGTGGTTTTAGCATTATCCTTGAAATAAGGCGTCGTGGCGGTTAGTTTTTTGGAGCACATTTTTGGTAGAGAGAGAGAGAGAGAAAAAGGAAACATAGAAAGAAAAGAGGTAAGCTGCTGGTACCGGGTTTTGTTTGTGCTTTGTTTGGTTGTACGTTGTGCTCATTTTTGTTGTACCTTGATGGAATTGTTGCTGGTTTTGGGTGTAGGTGAGAGATAATATGGCGGAGTCTCAGCTTGGTGATGACGTCGTTTCGATGGAGCTCCCTGCTCCTGCTTCCTGGAAGAAACTGGTACTGTTTTCAATTTTCATTCCCCCCTTTTTGAGCTTTTTTTTTTTCTTTTTTTTTTTTCGTGATGAATTGCTTGGGTAGCTGAAGTTTTTAGAATTTTTTGGGTTGCGTTTTGTTCTAGCTTTTTTTTTTTTAAGTGTTTTTTTAACTTTCAACTCATGCGGTGTTGCAGTGTAGCTCCTTTTGTGGTTGCCCTATTTTAGGTAGTGCTAGGGTTTCTGTGATTCTGTTCTTTTTACTTTCTTCACGTGTAAGATCGTTTCCTTGACAATTATGCTGTTTTTTGCTTCATGTTGTGAAGAATAATTTTTTCTGTAGTAGATTTTTAGGTTTAAGGTTTGCTTTTTTACGTGATTTTCTCCTACAAGAAAACAGGTTTTGGATAATTAATTGTGATTTCTTTAGTTATTCTAGTTCATTACAAGGTTGACTGTCGGTAATAGCATTGTGTTTGCTCGATAGTTTGCAGTTTCCTCAATTGCATTACAGTTGTTGTCGGCACAAATGTTGCATTGCAACTTGTTAGATGAGTTTGAATTGGTTGGGTTTTTTTTGTTTTGTTTTTGATAGACATTTGAGGCCCAAATTTCGTCAACAAATTTTAAACGCATTACTGTAAAAACTACTTACTGAAGATGCCAGATAGCCTGATTGCTTTGCGTGCAATTATTAGAATGGTTTAAGAAATCGGATTAGTTAGTGTTTGGGAAAGGTGAAGGAGTTACCATCTTTCTGTTTCTGCGGATTATTCAGTGTTGTGCCCCTTCTGCTTGAAACCAGGCTAAGCTTCTTGGATTCTTTTGTGCCAGTTTGATTACCTTTTTTTAGTGCTTTTTCTGATCTCGCAAATTTAGTTTTTCATTCCTGTCGTTGTGTAAGCTGCATGCAGCTCTGTGAAATGGGATGGCAGTGTCATGTTTAGGATATCTTTTGTTTCTGTTAGAGTTTCTAGTGCCTCAGGCATTCTTGTGTGGCAAAGACAGTTCATGTTCATGTGGCAAAAATCATCTTGTTGCGAAACTTGTATGAGGTTTTGGTGAGTGTTGTTCGTGGTCATCAAATGAATCTTTTTGAAGATTCGATGTTCGATGATATGAGCAATATGCGTGCTCATTATGTGCTCCTGTTTGCTTATTGTAACTTTTACTGATAATCGTTTGCAGTACTTACCAAAAAGGGCTGGTACACCTCGGAAAAATGAGATCATATTTATTGCACCCACCGGTGAAGAGATCAGCAACCGCAGGCAATTGGAGCAGTACCTAAAAGCTCATGAGGGAAGTCCTGCATTATCGGAATTTGATTGGGGTACTGGCGAGACACCAAGGAGATCGGCTAGGATCAGCGAGAAGGCAAAGTCCAGTCCTCTATCTAAGGAGATTGAGCCACAAACAAAGCGGCGCAAAAGATCCTCGGTGACCAGGAAAGAAAAAGAAGCGGATGCAGGGAAAGAAGCAACTGAAGGAATGGAAGTTGATGAAAAACCAGAAGCTGGAGCAGAAGAGAATGTCAATGTAGAAAAGGAAACAGAAGTCACTACTGAAGACAAGCTGGTGGAGGAAGAAACAGCTAAGGAAGGCGAACAGGAAGCCAAAGTCGAAGGTAATGGCGATCAGGTGGGTGTTGCTGCTGATGCTGATGTGCAAATCGATGCCAAGGATGGTGAACCAGAGACTGAGAAGACTGAAGAAGTTTATGGAACTGAAGATGCTTCACGCGTTGGAGTATTAGACGAGAAAGCATCCGAGACTGTAGGGGAGCCAGCATCTGAGGATTCTAAACATGCTACCGAACACACGAAGCTGGAAGATGCTTCACGCGTTGGAGTAGAAGACGAGAAAGCATCTGAGACTGTAGAGGAGGCAGCTTCTAAACATGCTACCGAACACACGAAGCTAGAAGAACCAGATTATAACAAACAGGGAGCATCTATCACATCTGAAACCGAGGTGGCCAACGGGGAGCCACCCGTATCCACTACTCAGGAGGTTAACGGAATCCAGGAAAACATCAGTAAAACCAACTTGCAGGTGCAGGTGCAGGAGCCAGAAAAGAATCTGAAGGCAGACTCCATGGACAGTGGGAAGGTGAACCAATCTCCGCATCACCCGTCTCCAACTCCCATTAGTTGCTGAATGCTGTACACATCGCAGGCTGTTAATGTTAGTTATAATTGGAACATCTTTGCATCATCACGTACTTTTACTTTCTGATTTTGATAATTCGCCAAACTTGATGACTGTAATCTTATTGTATAACTGGGGCTCTGTTAGAAGTGTTGGTAGATAGGAAGTTGGCTATGTTACTACTACATCTGACATTTGTAGCTTGTATTTTCTGGATAATCTGTGACCTGTTGTGGATATAATGTTATATTATGCCCTGCCACGACCGTCTCGTCGTACGCGGCCGGCTACTATGTTGAAATTATGTTGTGTATGATAGCACCTCGATCTTCAGTTTTCTGCTCAGATTCTGTAGAAATCATGCTTTCAAATGCATGTGCTTGGTAGTGGGATTATGCCCAAGAAGGTAAGGAGAGGTAAACCTTTGATGATGAGATGAAAAAAAAAATTAGAAAGTTGAAAAGTGGGGATCAAGAATCAAGATTCACATGAAATGCAATCTCAAAGGCGGTGAAAATTTTGGAATCTTATTCCTAGTTCAAAAATCTCTCCACATTCCATATTTTCCACTCATCTTTGAGTTAATGTTTGGAATGGTCTTATAATATACCACATAACCACTCCTGTGGACAAAGCATTCCATAAATTATGTAACGCCCTGACCCTAGGGTGCGTACGAGCTCATCCGAGGTCGATCACGTTACCTACCAATGGCCTGGACCGGTTTCCAGACTGACGGCTGATCCCACAAACCGTGCTTTGTCCTCACTCACACGATCTTAGTTCTACCTCAGGTCAAAGCACGCTTAACATTGGAGTTTTTCATAGAATGAGTGTCGGAAAAGATGATGCACAATGTTGTTATGAGTTGCACTAAATTCTTTAAGCTCTCCTCAGTTATAGAGTCTCATTCCTATATAGCCCCAGAATCCCTCTCGTTTTTTGTACGAGTCTCGCTCATTCATGTCACCCTCTGCTCAACTAATGGAAGTCTTACGGGAGCCATTCATTATCTGTGCTTCTTTACACCGGCGATCACTCCATGCTCCGACATCAGGTCACTACAAATTCACTACATTTAATACATCCTCTAATTAAACTCACCCGTCTATTTACTAGTTATTTCAAAATGGTAGGATTATCCACCCTCTTCTTCTTCATTTTGCTGTCAACTTCTTATCCATACTCAACTGGTATGATCCTCCTCTTAGTTGATGAATGTGATGAGCAGAGGCTTATATGCATTTAAAAGTATATTTGCATAGATTCTCACTTCTTTTAATTAAGTTGTTTCATAATGTAACCAAGTTTTCATTTGGTGCTGAGGCATTCACAGGCACATATGGAGCTGTGGGAGGTGCCTAGTCCCTGCAGTGAGAAATGTCTACAATGCCCTCACTCAGCTCTGCTTGGAAAACATGATTGAGGTGTCCATCTGCAGGGGCATTCAAGGAAACTGCTGCACTGCCCTACATGAAGGCCACTTCTGAGGCTCTTCTCTCAGATCAAGACCCCTTTCCTACATCAATGCATACCCCTTTCTTGCCTACATTAGTGACTCCGAACACATTGATCTCGACTACGCCCTCTTTCGAGAAGAATCAAAGCATCTATAATGCTGAAACCAAGCTGCACTATGACAACATGTTTGATGCATCCTATGCTGCACTATGGAAGTTATTGTGTCCGAGACCGGGTGGGCTTCGAAGGGAGACGGCAAAAGAAGAATGCCAAGACTTACAACAAGAATCTGAGGAAGAGGCTGCTGAAGAAGAAAGGGACACCTTACAGGCCTAGGAGGCCGGTTAAGGCTTATGTTTTCGCGCTTTTTTAACGAGAATTTGAAGCCCGGGCTGACTTCTGAGAGGAATCTCGGATTGTTTTAGGTTGATGGAAGTATATATCTTATGACATTAGATTCAATGGCCTTGTTCTTACCTCAGCTTCCTCTTTTCTTGCCTCCATCAAGGTATGGGAGGAATCTAGTCCATTTTTTCGAGTTTTATTTTCGTGTTTTTCTTGCATTCTTGATTGCTGAGTAAGAGTTGCTTTTTGTTGTTGCAGCTGTGGATTCTGTTTCTCTGCCTTGCAGTTGTGGTTGTAGTGATCTGATTGATGTCTATAATCCACATTCTATTCATGATTTCATTCATTGCTCTTTTTTATAATGAGTTTTCTTGATATGAAATACTCCCTCCGTCCCGGCTGAATTGTCCCGGTGACTTTGGGCACAATAACCAAGGAGTGTGAGTGTAAAATAAGTTGAGTGGAATTAATATTTTATTTTTGAGTATGAAAAAATTGTCTTTTTAAGTAATGGGACAATTGAGGTGGGACGGACAAAAAAGGAAAGTGGGACAATTGAGGTGGGACGGAGGGAGTATATCCCATCTTTTCTTGCATTTTCTGCATATGTTTCAAATCTGTTTCAAATATAATAACAAAGGGCCAAATTATTATTTTTTTTAAAAAAAAAAATAGAATGCATTAATTTTAATTAAAACGCATGCACTCAAATATAACTAAAGTAACTCAAATTTATAACTTTTTAATCACAGACAAGACGTTCTCTCTGTCGCGTCGGGAAAATTCTTTTATTGGGTTGTTAGATTTTACATAGTAAAAAAAATACAAAATTAGGTAAAAATGAGTTTTTTTTTAAAGCTATTTTTCGTTTTAACCCCTTATATCCTATTTTCTTTGTTTTTAACTTTTTTTTTTCTTTTTTACGAGTGGGATTATCACATAAAAAGAAAATCAAATAACTATACTACTAAAACGAACTTTCTATTTCATTTCATCGACAAGGTAACTGTGAATGCTTTTAAGATCTTCTAATCGCATTGTCATTTGCTATTCTTTATATCACGTGAATAATTTAATACAAAATTAAAATAGAGAAATTGAAAAATATTTGGTAATTATATGTGTTTTTATGCCAATATTGTTACTTTATAATCTACATCATTGTTTTGGTACATGAATTTAATTACCACCCAATAAAATTATTACACACCAATTTCTATAATATTGCTTATTACTCGATTTATTAATTTGACCAATATTTTATGGTTGCAGGGGATTAATTTTCAAAATCCAAATTATTTTAAAAATTATATTGACCAATCTGAGAAATCTATTGCAACCCCAAATATATTTTAATAATTGATATTTAAAATGAAAATTCAAAATTTCATCAAGCCAAGAATTAATTTCGATTCCAATATATTACAAAATATTTTCAAAATATCAAACAAAAAATGGAAATTAACACTGAATTTTATTACTCAAGAATTAAAACTTTCCACCTTTTCTCTCACTATAAATCCCATGCAACTAAAACCATACAATAATCACTCTAATCTTTCACATTTTTAAGATTAAAAAGAAACGCCGCCGCCGTAGCTTTTCCGATGTCGGAGAGGAAAACGAGGGGGCGGCAGAGGATTCCGATCAGGCTGATCGGAAACAAAGACGATCTGCTGGTGAGCTTCTCGAAGCGCCGCGTCGGCATATACAAGAAGGCGAGCGAGCTCAGCACCCTCTGCGGCGTCGACGTCGGCGCCATCATCTTCTCGCCGTCGGGGATCCCTCACGCGTTCTTCACGCCGGGGTTCGACTCCGTCGTGTACGGCCTCGACGGGGGCCGGGACCCCTACGGCAGGCTCGTCGGGGTCAACTCGCGGTTCAACATCCGCGAGCTGAACGCGCGCCTCGACGGGACGGTGGAGCAGCTGGAGAGAGAGGAGAGGAGAGAGAAGCAGTTGGCCGGCGGTGAGGAGGCCGCATCCGAGATGGGGTGGTGGGAGGTCCCCGCCGACGGCTTGAGTTTGGAGGAAGTGAAGGAGCAGATGGAGTGGTTTCAGTCGCTCAAGGCTCAGATCAAAACCCGAGTTCAGGAGCTCGAGAGTAATGACGACTACTCGCCGCCGCCGCCGCCGCCGCCGCCGCCGCAGCAAGATGGAGATGGGGGCAGCCACGCCGCCGCCAAGTGCTTCTTTGCTCCGCCGTCTCTGGATGGATATGATGGCGGCGCGGGAACTAGCAATGCGGGAGAGCAGTTCCGTTTTCCTCCGCCGCCGCCGCCGTATTTTGATGTCGGCGGTGGAAGCAATCTTGCTGCGGATCAGTATATATTTCCTCCGCCGCTGCCCCTTTTTGATCAGTCTGGTGGCGGCGGAAGTGATGTATATTCTTTCCCGCCGCCGTCTTTGAATCTGTTTGAACAGTATTTGCCCCCTCGGTATCCTGCCCACGGCGGAAGTGGCCATTGATGGATCTAGTTGTGTTTCATGGCTGCTGCTCACTACCAAAGTAAAATATAAAATTCAAAAAAAAAAAAAAAAAAAAAACCTCAAATTGTATTTTCTCTATTTTCTAAATTAAAAGAATATTTCTGGGTATTTCATTTGATGCATGTCACGTTTATTACATCATTTATTTATTACCATAATAATGAATAAATAATACTCCCTCCGTCCCGCAGGAGAAGTCTCATTTCTCTCGAACACAGTTACCAATGTTTGTGATTGTAGTGAAATTAATATTTTATTGTTGAGTGTGAAAAAATTTACCATTTTAGAAAAATAAAATGAGAAATGAGACTACTCTTACGGGAGGGAGAGAGTAATAAATTGAGTGAATTTCCAATGTTCTTTTGTGAGATTTTGAGCACATCCATTCAAAATGCACAAAAACTAAATGTTGTAAAATATAGTATCATTTATTTTGTTGAAATACATGATTTGTATAATTGCATTTATCTTATCTATCTTGCACAAGTTTTTTCTAATATAATACTCCCCTATCCCGTCATATTAGTTCCCGGATCAAATCATCTGTTCTACTTGGTATTCCATTGCCTCGATTACTAATTTTAATTAATATTTTTACGAAAAAAAAATTAAGTATGATACAAAACAGTCTAATTGATTTTTAAGAACAAAAATCAAAATTTTATAAGAACATAAATTAATCAATTTTAATAATTAAATATTAGTTAAAAACTGAAAAATAATTACTAAATTAAATTATATACCTTAATTGGGTGGGATGAACCTTATAGTTGAACTTATAAAATTAATTCAAACTACAAAAAATTAAAATTATGAAAAATATTAAATAAAATTTAGTAATTTTAATAATGGAACACAAAAAGTGGGATAGATGATCCCATGCCATTAGTTCCAATTTTTTTCCGTCCGTCTCATTATATTAGTTTTATTTCTTAAAATGCAAAATTAATATACATTCACTAATAAATTATTAATTCTCATTATATTTATATCCTTGATCATTGTTCCAAAAACAAATCAAAACTAATAAGGCGGGAGCACTGGCGATGCCAGCCTTGGGCGGCCGATTTTTTTTTTTTTAGCTATAATTTGAAAAAAAAATTATATAACTCAATTCAATGGAATCTAGTTGAACCCAGGGGAGCTCTCCATTCATGACTTTCAAATGGGAGTCATCATTTTTTTAAAAATAATTAAAAAAAAAACTTAAAAGTCATGAATTTAAGTCATGGTGGATGACTTTGGTGTTCTGCATGACTTCAAAGTTTTGGGAAGTCATGGATAGCCATCCAAACAGATGTTGACAAATGGCAACATCTGATTGGATGGTTAAATTTTATACATAATATAAGTTAAATCATTGATATTATGGATAATGATTAATTAAAAATAATACTCCCTCTGTTCCGGCTGAATTGTCCCGGGTTGACCGGACACAATAACCAAGGAGTGTGAGTGTAAAGTAGGCTGAGTGAAATTAATATTTTATTGTTGAGTGTGAAAAAGTTGTCTTTTAAAGTAATGGGACAATTGAGGTGGGACGGACGAAAAAGAAAGCGGGACAATTGAGGTGAGACGGAGGGAGTAATAAATTAGATTAAAATTTATAATTTCTTTTTCTCTATAAATAGAATCTAATATTGATATATTTCCACATCAAAATTAAAACTCTCCATTCTACACACATTTCTTATCATTATATTTATAATTTTCTATTAATCTGAATAAAAACTTTTAAGTGTTTCATAATACATTTTTACTACAATTATAAATATAAAATACTTTTATATATTTCTGTTAAACATTTTAAATTTAATAAAACTTACATTCATAATATATATTGATGAGTAAAATAATAAAACAACACAACGAAGCTTGAGTTGCGTGATTGACATAAATGTGAGCATTTATTTCAACTCCTCTCAATACTCGTGATTCCATTATTAGCATACTTCAATATATTTGCCCCACACTCACCAACCCTAAAATAAATACCATCAAATTCCCCCTTACCTATATATATACCATTCAAACATCTCTATTCTTCAATTTTATCACTCTTTTCAATCTCCAAAAATGATGAATCTTGCTGCATTACTATTCTTACTACTAGTGAACTTTCACTTCACCACGCCATTCACCGTAATCCTGCCGGATTCGGGCGCTCCGTCGACTCTCGTCGACGCACCACAACCCGGACTGTCCGGGCCCAACAATGCCGGTGCTCAGACGGATCCCGTAGAGCAAGAAGCGGTCTACGACATCATGAGAGCCACCGGCAACGATTGGGCCACGGACATTCCGAACGTGTGCCGCGGCCGGTGGCACGGGATCGAGTGCATGCTCGATAAGGACAACGTGTTTCACGTCGTATCGCTTTCTTTCGGCTCGTTGTCGGACGACACGGCGTTCCCGACGTGCGACCCGACCCGGTCCTCGATTTCGCCGTCCGTCACCAAGCTGCCTCACCTAAGAACCCTTTTCTTCTACCGTTGTTTCACCAACAATCCTCACCCCATACCATCTTTTCTAGCTCAACTAGGGTCCACTTTGCAGACTCTAGTTCTTCGAGAAAACGGGCACATCGGCTCGATCCCACACGAGCTAGGGAACTTGACCCGGCTCACGGTTCTTGACCTACACAAGAACAACCTCAACGGTTCGATCCCGGTTTCTCTAGGTCAAATCCCCGGTCTAAGGTCGTTAGACTTGAGTTCCAACAGATTATCCGGTTCAATCCCCAATATCTCTTTCCCATCATTGAACATCCTAGACCTCAACCAAAACCACCTCAAGGGCTCCCTCCCAATCCCTCTTCTCAGCAGCACTTCCCTACTAAAAATAGACCTAAGCCGGAACCGAATCTCCGGCGCCATCCCGGACCTAAACAGCCTCAACCTCATCCTCCTAGACTTAAGCCACAACACCTTAACGGGTTCAATACCCAACTCCCTCCAAAACCTGAAGTCCCTTCAAGCCTTCATCCTCAACGACAACCCCTCGATGTCCGGTGCCATCCCAGACATCGCCTTCCACGGTCTGGACAACTTGATGATCGTCGGACTATCCGGCACCAACTCGGAAGGCCCCATCCCGGACTCTCTCGGGCGCCTGACGATGCTCCGGGTGCTGCATCTTCAGGGGAACCAGCTGAATGGCACCATCCCTCCCAGCTTCGCCAACTTGGACGGCCTCAGCGAGCTCCGGCTCGATGACAACAGATTGATGGGGCCGATTCCTTTCAGCAGAGAGAGGGTGTGGAAAATGGGGAGAAAGCTGAGGCTTCACAATAATTTGGGACTCTGCTATGATCCCAAAACTGGGCTTGGTGATGATTTGGACACTTTGTCTAGTGCTGGGATTGGGCGTTGTGAAGCATCTATGGATGTTCCATCATTATCATCATCATCATCTATTCAACATATTTCAACAGGGAATGTGTTGAGATCTAGCTTGAAATCAGATGCTTCAACTGATAGAGGGACTACTTTTGCGAGCAAGATTCTTGGCCTCATCATACCAATGTTCTTGCTTATTTCTTGTATATAATTATGATGAGAAAAGGTTGTGGAATGCACTGTTTTGTATATTGCTTAATTTTGTATTGATTGATATTTAGGGAAAATAAGATAAACTTTTGCCTACAAAAGCATACTCTTATTATTTAAACATAGCAAATAAATAAATTAGTGAAAATGTAATGTTTTAAAGAAAAAATGATAAATATAATTTTATTAATTTTTTTATTGTTTGTTGTATTTATATATATACATTTTATAATATAAAATATTATTTTCTCCGTCTCACAGAATGAGTCCTATTTAATTTCGGCACAATAACGAAAGAGACAGAGATAAGGAAAATTAATACAAGATGAATTATTTTTCCATTTTTGGTAACGGGACTCTTATATAAAACAGACAAAAATGAGGCTAATTTTAAGGGACAGAAGGAGTAGTAATTAAAATTAAATAAAAAAATTTAATTTAATATAAGTATGATTTTTAGAGGAAATAAATAAATTAGTGAAAAGTAATATTTTAAAGAAAAGTGATGAGTACAATTTTATTGATATATATTATATAATATAAAACATTAGTAATTAAAAACAAATAAAAATTTTAATTTAATATTATATGATATTTTTTTTGGAGGAAATATGTTAAATAGTATCATTTAATATATTAGTAGAAATTATATTGATGAAAAACAGTCGAATAAACTTTAAAAGTTACTAAAAAATATTGACAACTTTGACAGAAACATACAGATAGATGGTGATAAAAAGTTGTGGGATCTACTTTTTTGTATATTGCTTAGTTTTGTATTGATTGCTATTGAGGGAAAACAAGAAAACAAAATGTATTAAGCATATCTAATTTGTCTGAAATTCCATCATCACATACAATTCATCTACATATTTACATCGTTACAAGAAAAACACTCAAAAATGAGATCCAAGTTGCAGTAGAGTCACAGACAACAATGTGATTAAGGAGAGGATCATGTGAAAGTGTCTTCCCTGTCACCCTCAGCAGTGTCGACTTCCTCCAAGTTGCTGAACTCGAGGAAATGCGTGGGCCGGTGATCCTCGTGGTAGAATTCGCGGGGGGTGCCGAGCTTCACCCCGTACTTCATGCTCACAGTGTGCTTCACACCCATGAAGTTGTAGTTCCATGGGCCATTATCAGGGATCTGTAGAGAAGCAGAATATAAGTGAATGATGAAAAATGCATATGAAGTGAAGTGATGTTGGAAGAGAAATTGTTTAGTTTACCATGTAGAAACCAAGAAAACGGTCACTCAGGAGCATTTGGACTTTCTCGTAGTATGTTGGGAGGTAGCCGTGTGGGTTGCTTACAGCATCGGTGTTGCTCTTCCCCCATTCGTATCCTGATGGGGTCAACTTGTAGGCAGTTAGAGAGCACGAGCCAGGTGTGAAACTACAGGTTAGTATTATGCATTTCTCTCCATCCCATTGTTTGTTGCTCGATAAGACGCGAGCGTGGGCAGCGAGATCCTACATTCAGGAGTAGAAGATGAGATCAATAACATGATCAGAAACCGCCTTTTTTCAATTCTAAGTACCAACTATTTCCTTTCTCAATTTTATGTCCAAACTATACAAAATTATTCAAAATCTAGGACAGAGAAATTTTCCGGCATCGGAAAGTTGACTTTCCAGGGCATGCTGGAAACTCACATAATATAATTTACATATTATCACAACATGCTCCTTCAGTTTTCCAATGCCAGAAAATTACTTCGTTCTAGATTTGAATAGCTTTTTATAGTTCGGACATAAAATCTTGGAAGGGAATAGTTGGTACTAGAATTGAAAAAAGGTGGATAGTTTGGATTAAAGTTGATGTTTTGGCCTGATTAGAAGCCAACATAATAAAGGTGAAGTGAGTATAAACCTGTGGCGACAACTGAGGGAGCTCGTTCGGCTGAGTGTGCATCCATCCTAATGGCTCGAGGTCATTCAAGAAATCATGTTCAGGAAGAGCTGAAGGAAGATGAACCTGCTGGTGGGTACCCCATTGTGGTGGCATGGCAATACAACGGATTTCCTTGACTTGGGGATTGTCCGGAGGACTTAAACCATACAGGTAACCCGAAATCTGAGTACGCAGATCTGCTATGCATATGAACTTCTTCAAGATATTCTTGGGCATAATATATGTATATCCTGTTTCCTGCATTAATATAACCAAAGCAAGCAATATGTAAGCAATAATTCTTCAGAAGAGTTGCATTGAATACAATCGCATTGATGTGATTTTAGGAGGCGAGGCAAGTACCTTAATGTCTTCTGAGTTGACATATATATGGTTGACCCGAAGATGGAGATTGGTAGCAGATATAGCTCTGACACGCCAGTCGGTTTTAGACCCGAATGCAGCTTGTTCGTAAGGACTAGTGGTGGTCACGATTAATTCATCGCCATGAACGTTTGTAGTCCTTGTGGTGACTGCTGTGAGCTGACTTGATTCCTTTGCCTGAAGGAACACAAACGACCATATTTAGCAACTAGGTAGGCAAATCGACAATCCATTGAGTAAAGGAGAGGGACAATCACCTGTTTCTCAATCTCAGCAATTTGTTGACGCTGCTGCGAAGGTGGAGTGATCTCAGCTCCAAGAATAATGTCACGAATCTCAGAATTGGTTAAGGCAGACGTGTTGACATTGTTCTTCTTGGCATAATCGGAAAGTATCAGATCTCTCAGAGCAATTTCAACCTGCAAATGACGAGAAGAAGGATTTAAAAAATTCAATAATTATTCAAGTTTACGTACATAAAAGAATCCCAAGTGCAGTATTCGCTAAACCAGGACAAAAAAAACTACAAGATATTCCAAAGAAGCAAGCTCGAAAATCTTACCTTAACCCACTGCTCGTTTGTTAGACTTGGCCAGATATGATGGGGTTCGGTGACAATTGTCTTGTCAGGCTTCAGCAACATTTTTGCCTTCTCATTGTTCACATGAAGAGCCCGCAAGATCAAGATCAGCCTCGAAAAGGCCGTGTAGGATGACACTGTCTTCAGCCAATCATCGTATATGTTAAACAATACCATCTGTGGCTCTGTGGCCTTCAGTATTAGATCACCAAATTTCTCAATCTTCAGGCAAGCCTGGAAAGGCAGCTGAAGCTCACTTCCTTTTATCACAATATTCGGGAAATCAAGCAAGTGAACCTCAAGGGGATCAAGCATTCCCTTGCGGGTCACAATTATCTGTTTCGGCTGCTCTTCAACCGGCAATGAACGGACCAGAGCAGCAACTTCTTCAGCAGTTTTCCACTTCGCAAGCTGACCGAGACGTTTTTGTCCAGCCCACACGCTTGTGTGAATGACCTATAAGATGCAGAAATGGAGAATAAATGCATGCTTGAACCAAAACATGGAAAAGAAATAAATCATGTAACAAGGGAACAGAAAACAAACCTTCAGAAACAGTTGACCAGTCCTAGGGTTGAATATAAAGATGGCACCATTAATGGGTTTTGTTGTTAGATTTCCCTCAAATGTCTTGTGGATTGTGACACGATACACATTTGTGTCATCCACAAACCAGATAATCTGATTGCTGAAGATCTCTCCATAGTTCTGAGATGACAGATATGGCTCCGTTGGTTCTGAAGAGTACAACTGCAACCCTTTCCTTATACGTTCTCGAAGAACATACAATGCAGGGTTCGACTGCAAGCAAATCATATCTTAGTCTCAATGAAACCAAAAAACAATTGAATTGCAAATCCTTAGTTTAAAGGTATTTAAAAATATATTACCTTCATTATTTTGTTCATAGCCTGGGCAATCAAAGGCTTTGAACCAGGGAACCAATTCCCAAAAGCCGAATGCAGATTGTAAGCAAGATCAATTCCAATCATAACCCCTGTACATAGTGTTGTCCAGGATGCTCATTATGGGGAAAAAAACGATAAGAAGTAACTTAACAAACAAGAAGATAACATACCAGTTGGTGATGGGTAGATGGACATGTTGTCTGTTGTGTAATCCATGAACTTTGCTCTGGTGTACCGCTCAATATCGTGGGAATCATAGTCACCCCAGCGAAGCTGAACATCAATCCAGTACTTATTGCTGGCCTTCTGGTCAAACACATCCTTCGATTCTGCCACAAGACTTGGTTTTGACATGGGCCATCTATGGGCAGCAAACAACAGGATATCAGCACATGAGCTGTTCATTTTGTAACTCTTTCGTGGGTGTATAGTTTCTTTCTGGACAGTCTCAATTTCCAGAGCATCCAGCTCCTGATCCAAAACTTGGCAAAGATCCATCACCACACTCTCATGTATCTTCTGCCACAAATGCGCACGGAATATCTGGATCAGAGATATCTTCAGAGTTGGTATCTTTCCATGCATAAAAATCCCAGTCAGATCCAGCTGCACTTGGAAACCGACATACACATTGGCTCTGTTTATAGTAGGAGACCACCAAAGAGTAAACCTTCTGTTTGGGATTTGGTTGAGACCAGATCTTTGTGCATTAGTCAACTTCTTATACTTCATAGACTCCTCAAAACCAGAAGCCTTCTCCCAGAAAAGACCCTCCCATGTCGGAAAACTAATAAACAGTCATAGTGAGACAAGTTAGGAACATCACGTAGAATAACCTTAGGAGAGTACGTATGCATGCATCTCAAAGGTCACTAATGTAATGCAAAAGTCCATCAGACAGAACCTCCATAACAACATGGAAAATGAGCTAATTATTGAATATTGTAGTGATATAGATAAACCTAAATGATCCACTTAGGCTCATAACAACATTATCTCGCAGAGTCGTGGTAGTAAACAAAGATCCAACATCAAAGTAAACAGACTAAAATATAGAGAAATCAACTTACTATGTCCCCTTGAACAATGTATGTTCAAGAATTCCTTCTACTCCTCCCAGAGCTTGAATAACATCAGTTCGGTAGTTATTCAAATTCCATAGTTTCCCATCATGTCTCTGGTGTGTCCACCAGAATGGATTTTGCTTCAGGACCTGGTACTGCTTAAAATCTGTACGAACTCGCCACCCTTTGTCATAAGCAAGGGTGTGCCGGTCCTTCTGAAATAGAGTATTGATTCTCGGTATCCCACGATCCCATGAATCCTGAATATTAGGACACAACATATAAGCTCAATATACGAGTGTCGATACTGAACAAGAAGGTAGGGATTCCACAGCCAACTATACTTGGAAAAAACTCATAAATTACCCCTGCTCCCCCAATGCAGAGATATTGAAAGAAAAGATGAACAAACTTACTTCCAGATCCTCCAGGGTTAACCGCCTATTCTGAGCCTGGGCTTCCTGCCTTTTCAATGCATATTCAGCCCAAACACGCTGAGAATCAATAAACTCGCTTTCCCATGGCTGTCAAAGAGCCAAAGTAGTGAGAAATCAGTAATCTATATAATGGAAAGCAGAACTTCAATTAACTCAACATACCTGTATGTACCGATACAGATTTGGAATCAACTGGTCCTCCTCGTGACTCATTCCACTCCTAAAATGTGTGACACCTACATCTGTCTGTTTACTATACCTAAGATCACTCTGAGGAATCAAAATATGACCCATTGACAACATTCCAAGTCCTCCAATTTCCTTTGGTGTGTAGAAGATGACAGGAGGGAACCTGGCAGCGCACCAAATGTAAGGGATCCCAAACAAAAAGAGAGTAAGAACATGAAACATGCAGCATCAGAAAAAGTGCATTACCTGCTAGGCATTTTTGAATTCAGCCCAATCTTGATACGTGTTTGTATCTTATTTTCACATTTCACCAGAAGATCCAACAGTTCTTGAGTGTGAACAGTTGCTTCACGGAAATATGTCATGAGACCTGTGTGGGAAAAACAAGGTGTTTTCAGAAACAGCCAACAAGAACAAAAGCACACTTGGATATCGACAACAAGAAGCATGAAACAAAGCAAGCTGTGGATAGAAAATTTACCTATCAGAGCTGTATTCCATTTGTTGACAATCTTCGTGAATGTAGTTGAACCTGAAGACATAAGAATCTGTCTGACTCGGTTCTCAAACACCTTCATGTGTTCATCATCCACCCTTAAGAAAGCAACAGCAGTTCGCTCTTTTGTTTGTTCATTTTGCAGATTCCAAACCCCATCCCTGGTATTGCTAAATGCCTCTTGAGTCATTCTTATCTTGGGCAGAATACGAACTTCAAAACCACACCTGCATTATTGAACAGTGGTCCATCACTTTCCACATTTCTTAGCTACACAGACAGCTTAATAGAATTCTAAAAGAAGTTAAGAGGAGGGAAGGTAAGAAGGGGGAGTGTTGCACATACATGCTGAACAGCAAATTTGGATTGTCTTTGCTGTAGACGGAAACAAAACTGTTCTCCCACTCAAGTGTGGTGATACTTCTTGGAAGGCGATTCTTCATATCCCAGAAAACACTTCTACCAAGATTAACTGAAAGAATATTGCCATGACAAATTAGGAATCAATGAATAGGTAAAAGTAGAATCTAAGATTGAGGTACAGCAAAACCCAAAAAAATAAATGCCTACCATCATGCTTCATGAGTCGCATTCTAGCATCTCTTGGCCAACACTTCTTATTGTTATACCCGACCATATTTTCGTTGTTGGGATCAGGATGCTCTGTAAGATACCGCTGGATAAGATCCCGAGCCTCCTCGTGTGTGAAGCGGAACAGTATGTGAACCTTGTCAATGTACCTGGAGTACAGTCGGATAGGATGCCTGGTTTCCACTCTCGTGTCATGGTAAGTAATGAACTCATTGGGCATCTGAGGTGGACCAGCTATTTCACTGGCTCGTGTAAGACCAAGCAGCAGAAGATCCAGAACAAGCCCATAGTACTGCACAACAAATGAAGCGAACTGAAGACCACGAATGAGACCATAAGAATTTGTATGGCTCATGTCCTTGTACGATAAAACAACATTGTTCTTCGCAGTGACATAATCAGCAATGTTGTGGTCAAGAACCAACCGCAGAAGCCTGCAGATATTAGATAAAAGTCAGCTTCTTAGACTTACAGAAATTCATTTAATTGTCAAATGACATAGATGCACTTCTACTGTAGAACCTGTTGAGCATGGTTAAATCTATCTTCTCAAAAAATTTCTCAAATTTGGTTTGAAGCATCACAACGCACTGTCCATCACTCGTGTCCCATATGCCTTGTAAATTGTTTATGCCTTGACACCATTTGTAAACCAACAGGGGCGGAGGTTCTGAGTCAGCAGGCTTAATCCAATTGGGGAAAAGATGACGTTTGTCACCCTCATACCACAGATACTGGTCCAAATACGCATCAGTGATCTTTTCCAGAGGTTCAATCTCATAAACAGGAATTAGATAGCTATACAAGTCCATAAACTCGATGCCTACCTGCAAATCACATCATTCATTAGCAATCAGTTATAAGAAATATAGGAGAGACCATATTAAGGTTAAAAGATAGTACTTATATCATGAAAATATTGCAAAATATGGGATATCAACTTGGAAATGGGAAGTTTCTACGCAAACTTACTTCTTTGAAGGCACGCTGTGTAAGCAAATGACGTTTAATACGCGACAAGGCCTCATGAGGGTTATCATAAGCCTGCTCAATCAAACCCAATTCTTCCCTCTGTAACTGGTTCAACCTCACAGCAACACTATAAGACTCCTTCAATCTCTCCAGAGCAAGGATGAGAAGTTTTGTATCATGCTTGTACGACAAAGGGGGGAAAGGAATTGGAGAGAATTTTCTAGATTCCAGCCAATGCACAGTTGTCGTGTATATGGCCACTGCTTCTTCAGGTGTGACATATGGGCCATCCTTCAAGTAGTTGTGCTGGCGTTCCTGCAAAGTGAATGACCAGAGATATCAGCAGAAGAACTAGAGAATAAGCAAAATGTGATTTTGAACTCCAAGCAAATATGTAATAGAAAGGGTGGACATAACACACTTGTTCTGCCTTCAACCAAAGGCGAGTCAATCTTCCAAGGTTCTTTCGGCAGACAGTCTTGTCCACTGTGGCTCCCCTTCTAATACGTTCTCGATTATAATGTGCAACATTGGTCCACCAATCAGCTTTTGACTTGACATAACGTAATATCATGTTCTCAATTGGAACAGGCAGACCTGGTACCTTCCAAGGAATGTTTGCTTTCCAGCAACGCCATGCTTCACTCAAATGCTGTAAAATAGTCCTTGCTTTATTTTGCTTAATACCCTCTACAATGAAGCAATGAGCATCTCTATTTCAGAATAATAACAATTAAAAGAAAAACACACAGTAACAAATGAAGGAAGTAGGTGAATAGAGACAAATACAGAAAAGATTCTTGCCTGGCATGGCATCAAGAACATCATGCATGACAGCAGCACGAAGCTCCAGATCAAAGTGGCTTTCAACACGCTGCTTTGTCACAGTTTTGGCCACTCCTTTGGAATGTCGTCCTTCAAACTGCCGGGCAAGCAAATTCCCTAGCCACCTTTCCAGAAGAGGAACTATGCCACGAAGGAAAAACAACCACACTCTCCACATAGGTGCCCAAAAGCCACAACCAGGACCCTTCCCAACTGGCCCAGTATTAAAGCGGTAATAAATAAGATGCTTCAAGTCTTTGCACATTCTAATCTGCCGCATAAGCCGATATTTGTACCGGTACATTCCAGTCAATTGACCAACATGTGAAAAAATGTACTGCAACCCATCAGCCAACTGAAATGCATCGACATTACCCAACCGGAACTGGATATTTGCATCGACCACTAGCTTTGTCAAACGCAAGATTTCTCGGCAAAGATGGAAGGCATTACCAAACCGTGACTTCTTACGTTCCTTAGTGGTTAGGGTCTTCACCGGCTTCAAGTTGAAGTTATAGTCAAGATGAAGGTAGTTCAAGTTTTTCCTATGAATAAGCAGGTTCAGCATGTTGTACCCTTGCTTACAAACTTGAAGACCAGCTTCAGCCCAATCAAGTTCAGTTGTCTGGAAAAACTTTGTAGCTTGAAGGGACTTGAATAAATGCTTCTTCTTCTGAGCCTTAGGTGGTCGGTGATGCAGCTCATTCAACACAAAGCATTTCAACAGTTTTTGGTAACTGACACGAACTTTGACAGGGTATGATGGAGGGCTTCCAAAATAGAGAGGGGGGGGGGGGGGGGGAGAAAAAACATAAGATGAATAAGAACTCTTAGAAACCAAGCCAGTGTGTGTAATTTGACAAAGTAAAGAGCATATCTTACCAGTGTTCCTTGTACCACTCAGATACAAGAGGTATATCTTCTGCGCGTCTCATCCGTCCAGATCTCATGTTAAAGGGTCGCGGGGCAAACAACAGCGAAATACCAGCAGCAGTTGTGTCAGTATATATAGGAGTGTCCAGAAGTAATGGTTCGACGCCCTCAGGCAAAGCAAAATCGTCCTCTTCTTCTTCGTCATAGGCTTTCTTATCTCGCTTATCTCTATTTGTGCTTGGTATGGGATGAATAAGAGGATCGTAATAGAAAGCAGGTAAATCAGGATCCTCAGTTTTTATGTACATCACCATTGGAGTGTGATAGATACTAAGTTTTACTTTCCTTGGCCTATTATTATAAAGATGGGGGAAAGCAATCCTGTATTCTGTCCTGAGAGGTGATCGAATGATAAGTTTATTGATGTCATTAAACTCATTCCAGTCCTCGTCACCTTTCTCCATGTCCCGATACAGAGGCTCGAACTTAGGACCGCCTACATAATTATCAAGAAAATATTTATGTAAAGGTAATTCGGATCATTTATATTACTCAGTCAAATGAAAAGGTAAATGAAGTTAACAAACGGCATTATCTCCAATACATCTACATGACTTCCACAAACCAGCAAAAGTGAAGAGATCAAAACACACATGGAAGTCATAAGGGAAGAAAATCAGATTTAGCAAAAAAAAAAAACATACCAGGTATACACATGTTCAGAGCCTTGGCTGTGAAGAACGACTCCATGTCAAAAAGGTAAAAGTAATTACGATCAATCAAGTCAGAGAGCAACTGGCCAGCAAGTCGGTGCAGTGTTGCCATAATTGGAAGTGAGAGATGCCATTTCCGGTAGCTGGGTCCATTTATAAGCTTTGTTTTCACAAGAGGTTTATGGTCATAGAACCAAGTATAAACAGCTGAATCTTCCTCCTCATCCAATTCCAACTGGATTGGTTCCAACGGATCCACATCAAGGAGATTGTCAGCATAGTCTAAAGGAGGCTCTTCATCGTCAAAAGGTGGGAAACGCATTCTCTTGAAATGTCGCCGATCTCTCTTCTCTCGCCGCATCATGATCCACATAGTGCCCCACTGCAAAAATAAAAAACTCACATTCAGAACCATTTAAAAAATTAAAAGCTAGTAAATATCAAGGAGCAAGAAAAGGTGGTACATAAAATTGGACTGAAAAAGTTTATGAAGTTCTCAAATCAAAGAAGCATACCTGCGCCAAGTAGATTGGTTCAACCACCCAAGGAATTTCATTAACAAAGGTAATAGCCCCAGTAATATGGTACAAAATCTTCACTTCACGGACCTAAAAAAAGAAAGAATAAAAATCAGTATTCAGCACAAGCATAAAATCAGCAAAAACCCCATCAGAAACTCGTACAGAAAATCCAGTCCCCGTAAATATGCAGCACACTTACCTGCTCCCATGGCATTGGCATATTTTCAAGAAGTTTGTAAACAGCATGTGGCACAAACTTAAGTGCTCCCAAATAGACACGCTTGTCATGACGATATTTCTTCGATGACATGTCACCATGGTCCCTGCCGAAAATAAATAAATAAATAAAGCTTCACTACTTTTATCAGCTAACATTGCTATTCCACCCACAGAACAGAACCCAAAAAATATGAACAGATTTCATTATACCTTGTCAACATCCAACTATGATACTAAAATTTAAAGCACCATAATCTGATGAAAACGGGCTATTTGGTGGCATTTCCAATCAGTTGTTCTCATGTTTCTAAGCATAAACAAAACTTTCTCAGATTTTCACCCAAAAAATAAAATGTTGCGCATCTTATCTCAATAATTCTGGGAATTCAATTAAAAACCAATGCACCTATCCTAAGAGAAACAACGACAACTGGATATTCAAACTGAAAAATGAAACTAAAGAAGCACTGATAATCCCCCAATGGCCAAATCTTTAAAAAACAAGCAAAAAGTCCCCCAGGAAAACAAAAAAATCCACCGCATACCGAATGATTTTCCTGACATGTTCCGGGGGCATGTCCTCTTTCTGCGTCTCAACAAATCCAAATTTCCTTTTATCACTGTAACGCTTCGTGTTCAGCTGCATCCACTTCCTCGCTCTCTCATCCAGCTGCGACTCCGTCGGCACCACCGTATACGAAGGCGGCAACGACGGCAGCGGGTGCGGCACAGGTTGTACTCCACTAGTCCCTGGCGGCGCAACAGGCTGAGCTCCACCAGTACCGGGAGGCGCCATCATCGGCGGCGGCATACCTGCCGCTCCACTCGTCCCAGGCGGCGCTGGGTTGCCCATATTGTTGTTCCACATCCCTAAAACCCTAGTAAAAACACTCAGAAATTCGTAGTCACTTGACGAATGCCGGATACGTGATTATAAAAAGGTGAATGAGAAACTGAAATTTCAGGGGAGTAGAGCAACAACTCTCTCTCAATCCCTCTCAATGTTTCTCTCTCTCCCCATATCCATGGATCCAAGAGTAAGAAATTGAAATATCGAAGTCGAACGACAGAAATCAGTGGTGTTTATACCCCCTTCGGCTCGAGTCGGCGTGGTTAAGCCGACTTGTTGAAATCGGGCTATTTCAACTAACCCGTTGGTGGGCTTTTATTTGGGTTTCACGGCCCAAATAATTTAAATGGGCCAAGCTGATTTATCACATATGGTACTTGTTTTAAATGGGCTTCAATTCTAACTTACATTTTGAAATAGAGAAACTACGAATATATATCCTACCTTTTTTTATTTGAAATTATGCCATAATATCCCTCAGTCCCGAATTAATAGTCTCAAACCGAAATGGTTCAAAAATCAATATTTGGGAGTGTAGTAGAATTAATAATTTATTGGTGAGCGTAAAAAAAATTGTCATTTTAGGAAATGGGACTAATAAACAGTATAGAACGAAAAGGTAGGTGAGACTAATAAATTGGGATGGAATGAGTATTTGACAAATTAGGGAAATTCACCCAATTTTTTCACTTCATATAATTTTACCCTAATATTTAATTTTAGGAGAATTTTCGTTTCGGACCAAAAAAAATAGTTTAATTATCGATTCATGACCCGAAAGATGATTTGTTAATCAGTGACCCAAAAGATCAAATAATTCTCAATACATGATCTCATATCGAGGTCCTAGATTGAGAATTATATGATCTTTTGGGCCTTGAATTGAGAATTTTTTGTGATATTTCAGGTCCTGAATTGAGAATTAATATTTCAGAGCTTGAATCAATAATTAAACGAATCCTAAATTGATAAAACTCCTTAATTTTATCAGTTAAATACATTAACTCTCTATTACCTTTTCACTAACAAAAGTAAGCATTAAAGTAAAATCTCATAATATAAAAAGATTGGGATAAATTTCTATAATTTATCAAACATTGAATTATAATTCCCTAATAAAGAAATTATAATAAAATTAAAAATTAACCGATATATTGGTGTATCATAATTTTCCTTTTTCATATCAGATAATATTTATTATCATACTAAAACAATATTATCCCTTAAAGAAAAAATTTGTTTTCTTACTACCACTCAATAAAAAAATATGAACTTTTAGTATGTTGTTTGGGGTGCAGTGGTGAAAGTACTCTATCTATAATTAAAAGATTATAGGTTTGAGCTTCTATTGGGACATGTAGGGCGTGTGTTTAAATTAATGTTTAAATTTTTTAAAAAATATGAATTTCCAATTCTACAAAGAAAATATAAAGGTGAAATTGAAATTATGTGTGTGGAGGGTGAGACAATCCTGTATTCCAGAATGAATTATTATTTGTGCACAAAAATTTTCAATTATAAACGAAATGATGCATTTGAGCTTAGTATAATTATTTGCTAAGCTTAAATGTATGATTTTGTATCCCATTCAGAATTTGGATCCCAATGGAATTCTCTAAATGTAAAATAAATTTATAATCGGAATCCAATCTTACAAAAATACACATAGGGGTGAGCAAAACCGAACCGAAAATCGAACCAAACCGTAAACTGGCGGTTTCGGTTTGGTTTATATATTAATTTCGGTTCGGTTCGATCTGGATTTTTTGAAACCGCCAAAATTTGGTTCGGTTCGGTTTTAACCGAAATATGGCGGTTCGGTTCGGTTTCGATTCGGCTTGGGCGGTTCGTTTCGGTTCGGTTCGGGCGGTTTGGATATGAATTTATAGATTTGAACTTAGATTTGAATTGTTATTTATGAACTTGTTTATTTGAATTTACGAGTTAGACTTGTTTGTTGAACTTGTGGGATTATATTTGATGTATTTGGACTTTTAATGAATGTTGGAACATGAAAATGTATGTTTTAATTCAAGCATTTTGAAAAATAGGTGGAAAAAGTTCGGTTTAAACCGAAACCGTGCGGTTCGGTGCGGTTTGGTTCAGTTCGGTGCAAACTGCCAAACCAAACCGAAACTGCCCATTCGGTTCGGTACAGTTTACATACTCCTAGCGGTGCGGTTCGGTTTAGTTTTTTAAGATTTGCAGTTTGGCGGTTTGGGCGGTTCGGTTCGGTTTTCAGACCGAACCGACCGTTGCTCACCCCTAAATACACATCTCGCATTAGACTTAAGACGGATGTTAACGAAATTACTTGGTATAGATTTATACATAATAAAAATATGGTTTTAGATGTTTATATAAAAAAAAACAAAGAAATTACTAATGAAGAGTCGCATCATAATTATATTGACAATTTTCGTGGGTCCTAGGACTATGGACCTAATTAATGGCACACCTAAAATTAAAAAATTTATACGCATGACTTATGTCCAGCAAAAAAATTTAATACACTTGTCAAAGGCATGTGGCATACATATAGGACAAGAATCGAATCAAATCCTATAGATTTTATATGATTTGTTGTCTAAATCACTCCAAATAGTAAGAGCAACTCATTAATTTATCAACAAATCTTCCTATTCAATTGATAGATATGTATATGGCTACCATAATATTATTTAATGAGGTGATCCCTAATTAAACTCCGGCTAACATGCAACTGGCATCTCGATATCGGAGCGTAGTAGTAAAGTGCTCTACGTATGATCAACTTAGTCATGAACTCACCATTTCATGTATGAACAATACATATTATTCTAATCATGAAAAAAAATACATACAATTAGTGTCATCGACCACATAGTACAATAATTAAGTGTTTTGTCTATGATCAATTGATCATTTCGTGTTTGTAATAATTTGGATAATCAACATATAAAAAACAATATATTCATTTTGGAAAGATAAATGCATCAATCATTGTTGATAATTACACACACAAATAGTGGAAGGGTTATATCAATCAAAGTAACATTTTTACCCAAAAAGCAAGCAAATGCTTTATCTTGCCCTATGAAGTATGTAGGCTTATTAGCTCAATAATCAATCATTATTGATCCCATCAACACAATGAATCGAAAGATGAATAGAAAAAGATAATATAATTTTTATTTTTTTTTGTGCATAATCATTCACATCAAATGAAAAAGGGAAATGATTGTTAATCTTTTGGGTTAATCATTTTTTTCTAATAATTTGAATATTTGTTATAACAATTTATAATATACTAGTTTTCTGCCCGCGCGTTGCGCGGTGTATATATATTATTTGTATTCTATTATCATTAAGTTCTAAATAATTTTTATAAAATAATTGAGTATTATAATTTATATACATATGAAATATACACTATAAAAACTTAAAATAATAATCGACACATAAATAATGAATCTTCTAACTTATGATAAAATATTTATGCATGAAAGATGATTTTGAATAAAAGAAACTCAGTACATAATAGAATAACTAATCTAGTTATGAATAGTAATAAAATTAATATTTGATAAAATAAAACAATGAAGATTACACATTGATATTTCTATGTACACAACATTTGATATTTTTGACAAACTTCGTTCTTCCTTGTCACATATCAAGATTTTCAATCCAGTACGACTTGCGATCCTGGACACAACAACGTACAACTGTCCATATGAAAATATTGGTTTGCTAGAGTAAAATCCCCACATGTGATAGTGGCAGTCATTGACTCTTGTTTATGGTCATGGCATATGAAACATGAATTAGGAATTGTCTACGCTGAAACTTGAATGGAATTCGAGGATAAGATGATATGATAGTCATCATTGGAATAAATACTTTTTCACCAGTATTTTTCTCACTCGGAACCTTGTCCTCTATGACATGTTTACTAAGTTGTGTTACAACCAATCGAGTCTCATTGCACAAACCAGATGAATGATCAATGTTCCTCAATAACATGATCAGTGTTCCAACTTTTAAATTCATCTCATGGTTTTGTAATCCAGAACACTTTAATGTATTCAAGAATTCTGGAGTATGTACTTCATTAAGAATATCATCTGTATTTTCCGTTGTGCACATAGAATCAGAACTTAAGTATACATTGCCTACATTATTGTTCAATGATGTCATATACTGATTGACCATATCAACCACATCATTTGTTGGTACCAAAATAGCCTGATGCTGCAAATATGAAACATTTATTGATCTAATAACTATTGTAGTATATGTGCTATTAACAATATCCATGATTGAATCTCCGATCCGATGAATTTGATATTAATATCTTCAGGGATATCAATAATTCATTCGCTGTCATTTGATGCTCCTAAAGTCTCATCCTAAATTTCTGCAACCCAATCAACAAAGTCTTTTAGTGGTGATGCTTGCATATGCTCTCGAAGCATATTTAATCGCATGTTTTTCGTCTACTTCAAAACAGTCACATGATGCCATAAATAAGATGAATTAATTGTCGCATTAACAACATCTCCTCTGCTACCTATTTGGATAACAGGCAAAATCTGTATAAAATCACCACCAAATACAACAGTTTTGCCTCCGAATGGTTGATTGTTACTTTGTATATTCTGGAAGCACATTATATCCCGCATTGCCTTATCAAGTAACTCAAAATAATGTTTATGGACCATAGGTGTTTTATCCCATATTATAAGTTTGCGACGTATCATCAACTCAGCTAATTGGCTCCCTTGTTCTATGCAGCATATTGAGTCTTCAGTTATATTAATTGAGATTGTGAAACACGAATGTGTCATTCTATCACCGGGTAGCAGTAACTAAGTAACTATGCTATTCCACTTGAAACAACATTTAATACAATTTCACCTTTTGATCTCAATCCAGCAGATAATGTTTTCCAAATAAAAGTTTTTCATGTTCCTCCGTATCCATATAAAAAGAAAAGTCCCCCATTATTTGAGTAATATTTTTCCATGATTGTATCATACACAATTCGTTGTTCATTTGCAAACTTTTTTCATATTTTACTCATGATCTGCAAAGAGCTTTATACGATCATAGCTACATATTTTACCACCACTTTCCTTCTCCTTCATACACATTTGGATTTAAGGTTTGACGTCCTCTCATTTACTTAAATATTTATATCATATTTGCTCAAAAAAAATATTATAGCATTAAAGATATCTATTTATTCTTGATATTGAAATAAATTATCTTAATAGCGCATGTTCCTTTAATACACTATATTTCTTGAGTTTGTCTTTGAACATATATTTAAATGTTCTTGATTTTTTTATATTCATTTTCATTATTTTCCGTCTCCTATTCTTTTTATATAAACACGTAATCATTATTTTCTCGATCTCTGGTAACACACTCATTTAACATTTTATCTTCCCTTTCTCTTTATCTTACATATAGATATACTTTAGTGTTTTAACCTTTTTTTTCATATCTTATGGTTTAATTAATTATCATCCCAAAATACAATATTATCAAAACTACATTAAAGACAATAAAAGTATTATTTCTCAAAATATATTTAGATAAAATATACATATAGAATAATTCCAATTTTTAAATCTAAGCCCTCAGAAATAGAATTGTTGCAATAATATTAATAATATTTTTACCATGTGAATTTATGTTAATTAAACCTGAAGACCTATTAACCTGATCTTTGAATTAAACAGTATATATCTAAAACTTTATTTTTTCTTTTTTTATTCCTTTTTTTTTTCATTTTTTCGATTTTACTCCCCTTACCATCTCGTCTTTATCCTCCCTCTCATTTATTTATTTTCCATTCTCATCCTCTATTGTTCTTGTGCCCATATCTCTCTCTTTACTCTCACTTATTTACTTTTAAAAGGTTAGTTGTTTGACAATAATATTAAATTGTCCTTGGAGAGATTTGTTAAGAGAGTTACAAAAATTATTGTTTAATTGTCATATTTCTTTCCATGTTTTCAATAAGATTATTTTATTTTATTTTATTTTAGACTTTCTTAATTCTAATTATCATCAAATAATAATTCTTCTGTTGGATATACATAACTAAAGTTTTATTGCAGTACTTTCATGGTGTCAGTCCATAAAATATTTTTAGAGCATCAAGAAGTTCTTGATTCGAAAAAATTGACCTGTGAAGAGAAAACACTAAATTTGTACAAATAAAAAAATATTTTATCAAATAAAAATCTTAGAATTTATATTTTTTAGATAACTTCATTTTTTCATTTTGCACTGATTGTGCACATTTTTATTATAATTTGCGTCACATGATTGCTGATAATATTCATTTGGGATGCGTAAAACATTATTTTATTGCATTGATATTATTAGTTAATTTATGATAATTCAATGAATAAACCATCAAAAGGTTTTTTACCTTTGGAAAGGTTTCTAATAGAAATATATTTTATTATCTACTATCTAAATTATAATGAGGTTTACAATTGAGTATAGTTTTACTATACTAATACATTTTAAAATATATCATATTTCGTCAATTTGCATTATGGTTAGGAATTGATTATGGATTAAAAACATACTAAATTCATTTTAATATAATTAAGAAAATTGTACAATATACATATATACACACACATAATTAGTAATGCATAATTATATATCCAAAAAGATAATTAATAAGAATATATATATATATATACACACATTCTTACCATATTCGTTTATTATTACCTAATTTACTATAAAAATATTTAGGTCTTTATTTTTTTTTTTGGGGGGGGGGAGAATTTGGGTTGGTGTTTTGCTTTTTAAGTACATATAGATTAATGTAAGCAATTTAATTATTTTCAATCCTTGAAATTTTTTCAGTACATAATTTGGGATATTGCTTTTATGTTTTTAGGGAAGGTCTTGGGTTAGGCAGGCCTAAACGATTTAGGCGGGTTTTATCCATTAACCCATGATTTAGGTGGGTTTTATCCATTAACCCAAGCCCAAACCCATTTAATATACCCTATTTGGGATGGGTGAACCCATTTGGGTAGGATAAAACCCGCCTAAACCGTTTAGGCCTGCCTAACGCAAGTTTTTGCCATGTTTTTATAATTTTAACATATTTCATTAATATCATCAATTTTCACCTCAATTAATATAGTTATATTTCTGAAAAGCTTTGAGAAAAATTATTTCAACCATTACAGACATTTTTCGTACATCTTACATTGCCAAAAAAAAAAATACATATGATAAAAAGCCATTAAATGCTTAAAAGAAATAGAAAAGAGATGAATAAAGTAAAAATATATGTTGATTTCTATCTCATACATTTGAAACTATCTTTCAATAAGATCACGAACAATTCATTGGATGAGAATTATCACATACTAATATACAAATAAATACTATACATCGAAACTTTTAGCAAACAAACCTCATATAACTCAATGTACATCAACAAATACAATTATCTCTATTTGTTTAGAAGGATTAAAAAAAATACTTACCAAAAACATATCGCCAATAATAAGCTACTACAAAAGATACAAACGAAAGGTAACATACACATGTTTCAAATAAAAAATGCTAAAAATTGATTACAATTACATAAAGCTCAAACTATAAATTGATATCTACGAAAGATAAACAACACACTTAAATTTGACAAAGTTAAATTAAATGAGAAAACAAATATTCAAACCCTAAAATTAAATCAATCAAACATTAGAAAAGAAAATTTGCAAGTATTCTAGGTAGTAGGAAAACAATATAATGTACAATTCAAAAGATTAATGCAAAAGAAAAAAAAAAACTCTATATGATGGAACTACAAATTTGATGGTAAAGTTAAAAAAAAATGATGTTGATCCTTGTGTGAATTAGAAACTATTTATAATACTAATGATAATAAATACAAATTAATATGAATGCCACTAATTATGATTTGAAACATAATTATTTAATTATAAATGACCCAATAATGTCAATTAAGAATCTAAACATGCGTTTTTTGATTGACAATCATGATTAGTTTAAAAATTATTAATTAATTATATATTCTTTTTACTTCATGTTTACCATATTTATTAGTAGTTACCTTATATATTATGTAATTATTTATGGAAAGTTTTTTTGGGGGGAAAATTTTGGGCTAAGGGTTTTGCTTTTAGGTATATATAGATTTGTATGTTAATACATATAGTAAACAATAAAGTTTATTTATTTACCGAAATGTTGTTTCCCTCCAAAACAATCATATCAATACTATTTCTTAGTTATTTTCATGTATTTATCTATAACTATTATAAAATATATAATTTATATATCTACTAAAAATACTAAAAAATAGTTGCATTTAATTATAACTTTGGCACTTTCCATAAAAACAAATCACATTAAGATTAATTACATATTTTTATATTATAGTACAAATATTCATTGAGCAGAAACAATAATTTAGCAAATTATATCTATCACTCTTTCTTCAAAATATTATATCCCACTAATTTATTATATTTACTAATTTTTTTAATAATGCAATTATAATTTATTTTATTGTATGATTTTTATATTAACTTCCTATTTTTGAAATTTATGTTTCATGTACTTCATTATATTTTAATTAAATACATTGGTTCCGGGTTTTCAGAGTAATCATAAATACACAGCGGAAATAATTATTCGATAAACTTGCACTTATCCAAACTGACGGTTGCTTGTCAGCTTGATTTGTCAAATCTTAGTATGGTACTTAAGTTTGAGTATGCTTAGAGTCAGTTTCAATTTTATACAGCAACACTTAAGTGTTGAGTTTTAAGACGAGTAAGCCGATAAACTGAAAGCAATAAATAAGACAAAGGATTTTAGTGGTTCGGACTCTAAAGGTCCTACGTCCACTCTTCGACTCATGGTATGGAAATCCACTAAATTCAGGATTACACAGGTGCTCATACTATCTATTGCTTGTCAGTGAATGCCTTGTCCACCGATCCACAAGCTCACTTGTGTGGTCCTTGCTCGTCTTTCACTTTGCAGCTCCTTGGAGTGTAGGCACACCATGCAACCTCCTCATCGCCGGAATGGGGTGTTTATAGTTTCCTCGAAACTATTAGCTTGCGGCAACAACCAGTAAGAGTCAAAGCACTATACACACTTGGCTGTTGTAATCTTTATTGGAGACAAAGATTACCAAGATAACTAAAGAACTTAGAAGTTCTAAGTCTTGTGTTCACAATAGTGACACACGAAATAGCTTGAAAAGCCTCAAACGACCGTGTAGATAATTTTGCAGAGTTATGGCTCTTTGAAAATTCACAAGCTTGGTTAGTGTTGTGTTCAGTAACTGTATTCTATTGACGCCCTCCGATATTTATAGCCGAGAATTTAAAGGTTTTAATATTCTAATCGTTAGACACATCAAATTTTCTACCAATCCGATGTTTTATGCACTCTGCGTGGATAAGTAGCCTTTTCTAGAAAGGTACAATGCTTTCCCCGCTTTTCCGCTCCCTTTTCTAACATGGACTGCGACTGTTCACCTTTCGTTAGAACGGCAGTATCAATCAGTCCGATGAATCTTGGACTGGCAAGTCCGATGGATCAAGACTGAAGTCTTAGGCTTGCAGACTTTAAGAAATCTCCAATCCTTAAAGTCTGATCTTATCAGTATGTTTCTGATACGATTCTTTTTGTCTCTATGCGCAGGGAATGGAACTTAGGATTCTATACCGAAGTCGTCATACTTGCAAGTTCATGCTGGTGACGTCATCAATCAGTGTAGGCTTGGTCCAATACTGGTAAGTTTGGTATCCAGACCACTGAGTTCCGAATTGATCATTTCCATACTTGATGTGGTCCAAACTTGTCAGTCTCAGACTCGTGTATCCCTGACTTGTAAGTTCGGTTTAAACCTTACTCTGTTGAGTCTTGCGCATCTACAAACTCATCATTCAGTCTGCCTTCGATTCAACTTCAGCTTACAACTCGATAAATAGACCTATACAATATTTTACATTTTAAGACCGTATTGGAACTAATCTAGAGACATATTGATTAGATATAAACATCAACTTTAAACCACAAAAAAAAAA
This sequence comes from Plectranthus barbatus, assembly GCA_026898455.1. Classification (NCBI taxonomy): domain Eukaryota; kingdom Viridiplantae; phylum Streptophyta; class Magnoliopsida; order Lamiales; family Lamiaceae; genus Plectranthus; species Plectranthus barbatus. Next base: position 194,642 of record JAPKLW010000738.1, read on the forward strand.
AAGATTATAACAAATTTCCTAATTATATATATATATATATATATATATATATATATATATATTTGGATAGCATCCTCTCATGATAAAGAATATCGAGAATTTTTAGAATATAAGAAACAAAAAGACAAAGCGAATTCATCAGACACTTCTTATGCTAGTGTTTTAGGAAAAGAAGATGAGAATGATAATATTACAAATTATATTAAGAATGAGAAAACATAAATTATATTTCTGCTTTATAATAATGATATAAAATGGAAAAATAATCCTCGGATAGTAATGGAGAGATACATGGGTCATACCCTGGATACATCTCCAGTCTATAAACCAAAAAGTTATTATGAAGAAATTTTAAAGGATAACAAATATTGTGAAATAAATCACTTTTAACCAAATAAAAAGGTAGAAGTTTATAACTTCAGTAAGATAGTAATCAAAAAGATTATATCCATTGAAGAATGGGGAATATCCCCATTATCAGAAAAGGAAGTTACTAGTCCCACTAATAATATAATCTTGAAATATAATTATCGGGATTATATCAATGCTCTCCACAAAGTATTCTTTTATAAGAATCCTAAAAGAAAGCATTCTTGGTTCATAAAAATCTGCTCAAAGGTTTATAACCAAGAGATACCAAATTGGTTTTTTAATTGGTGGAATACTTTTGTTACTACCATCTATATTCTGCTAGATTCAATGATTCAGAATTTTAAGGAATGGAGAAAATTATCTCCTTATTTAAAAGAAAATGTCTTAATAAAAAACATTGATGAGGTAATATTCTTCACATAATTTTCAATAAATTGGATCTTTAAATGGGTACCAAAATTCGGTTATACTGAATCAGGAATTCCTTGTCTCAATAGAAGATATTTCTCAAAATATTGGAAAAAAATGAGAAAGATTGATCGTAGTACAAAAAATGCTATGGTGATGATATCATACAATTGATCAATGATACAATTCATAATTACAAAACGATAAAAGAAGCTGAAGCTGGAGAAATTTCATAATCCTCATCTGGTCATGCTCACTTATCTAGATAGCAGTTAATAGCTAAATATAGGGAGGGATTAAAGAAAAAATTAGAGGAAGAAGACTCTATGGAAATTAAAGGTGATGATTTCCAAGAAGCATAAGACCCAAATGATATGGAAGATATTGAAATTGATAAATTATTCAATGAAATGGCAGAATCTGTAAAGAAAGGAAAGAAGTCATCATTCAGTTCATCAACGAGCTTAATCTGAGGAGAATGAACGACAAAGACAATTGCTATGCTGAAAGGAATCCAAGAGAATTTTACATCAACACCAGCGGGATGATATCAAAAGTATGACAACAATAGTCCCTTTTTGACTAGTAATGGTGTGACAATAATAATGTCTTTTTAGCCTTCTCAGGTTTTTGAAAAATACGTACAAAGTTTGTTTTCAAGCGACAGATTTAAAACTCTCGCTCAAATGTAATGTATAAAGTTTGATGTCCGAGGCCTATATAAGGAGCCTTTTAATTCTTGGAAAAAAATTGTATAAATTTTTGCATTTATTATAATATATAATATTGATGAAAAATAATTTTATTTTAAAAAACTCTAAAAAACTATACAATATATAATTATAAAATTCTACCATAGTATTAAAAATGAAATATCATATTTTAATCCGGGCATTGTATAAATCTAGTTATGTATATAATCTAAAATATTATCCGAAAAAATGTAATAATAATCACATAATTGTGGCTGACACGGTACAACACGCGTGCGCTTCAACAGTGTTGTACCTTGCTGTGTAGGCCCCCCCCTTGATTAAAAACTCTGCCTTTACCTTATTCTCTTCAACTGCCTCAATCCCAAAACCCCCCAACCCCTCCTTATCCTCCACATAATCCGACTAAACTTGATTTTTTTTTTTTTTAAGCAAAGACTAAACTTGATTAGATTTTATGGGAGTGTTACGTTGACTTATTACAAAGACTGATATATTATACTCCCCGTCCCATGTCAATTGACATGTTTCTTTTCGGCACGGAAATTAAGAATTGTGAATGTAGAATGACTTAGTGAGATTAATATTTTATTGTTGAGTGTAAAAAAGTTGTCATTTTTAGAAATGTGTCAATTTAATTGGGACGTCCAATTTAATAAGTATGTCAATTAGAGTGGGACGGAGAGAGTATTGAAATGATTTATCCCAACAATAAAATATTATCATTGAATTTATTCAATCACCTCCAATTGATTGGACATGATCCTAATCTCAACTACAAATAATATTGAATTCTAGATTTAATTTTGTTTTGACGATATTTATTGAATTAATCCCCTTTTTTTATCAATGATAATGCGGCCATAATGGAACTCAAAAAATGAAATGAAATTACTAGTATTTTTTTAAAATTATTAATCGTAGAGATAAAAAATAATTTAGATATCGACTTAAACTCTAAAGGTAAGTTTTAATCCAGAACCAAAAAAAATTCATAATCCAATAGTAAGGTCATGCATTGAAAATTTTACAATGTTTTGTGTTTTGAATTAAAAATTTCGGGATCTTAAAAAAAAATAAAATGAAGTAAAGCTAAAAATTACAAACTAATGACAGGGCGGACTTATGCATCAAATTGTAGTACACTTGTACCCAATATTTTATTTTATTATTATTAAATATATATATATATATATATATATATATATATATATTTTATATAATATATCTCCAATTTAATTTTATTCATATATTATATCTCCAGTTATAATTTTTTGGATTTGCCACTGATTAACAATATTCTAGAATTTTAATACTTGTGTATTATATAAAATCAATTATTTAATTAATATTTGGTCTTGATAATATATATTAATAAGATAATGAGTTGGTCTTTTGAGAGACGGTCTCAACATTTTTTTATTGTGAAACGGACCTTAATACATCATTTCTATAAGTTAAATATATCATTTCATTTTTAAAAATTACATTATTTGCAATATAAAAAAAAACACATCATTTCATTAAATTCGTTTCACAATAAAAATGGTGAGACATCATTTGCAATAAACAAACACATCATTTCATTAAATTCGTCTTATAATAAAAATGATGAGACAGTCATCTGAGAATTTACCTGAAATAATTGAAATAAGAGTCTTCAATTCGATTGTATTTTTTCGATAGAAATGCAACAAGTATGTATAATTTTTTCCTCTTGTAATGGATACAAATATTGATGATATATGTATTTATATATATGAAGTTAAAACATGCTTCTAAAATTATATTTTATGTCAAATATAATTGAATCTAAATCCTTATGTTGCATATTAATAGTTGAAAAAAATAGTTATTGGAAAACAACAATTTTTCAAAGCATAATAGATGTAACAATTAAACACATTGCATTTTAAGCATAATATATAAAATTAAAAATAAATTGTAAGAGATAATGTTTTGTGTTAGATGGTAAGACATTCCTCCATCTCGAACAAAATCTTTGTTTGTGCACATAGATTTCAAAATATTAAAATAAATTGTAAGAGATAATGTTTTGTGTTAGATGGTAAGACATTCCTCCATTTCGAACAGAATCTTTGTTTGTGCACATAGATTTATGATTGAAATGATAATTTCAATTGAAAACGAAATGAAGGTTTTATGTATACCAAATAATGTATTTATATACTCCCTCCGTCCCGGGTCTCTTGAGACGTTTGACCCGGCATGAAAGTTAAAAAAAATGGATTAGAGAAGTTAGTGGGGTTAGATTAGTAGGTTAATGATTATGAGAGATAGTGGAGTATGAGAGATAGTGGGGTAGGAGTAGAGTATGTTTAGTGGATAATTAATTAATAAAAACTTTCCAAAATAGGAAACGTTGCAAGTGTTCTGGGACGGACCAAAAAGGAAAACGTTGCGACTGTCCTAGAACGGAGGGAATAATATATTGTTTATTAAGTCTAAATACATTATTTTGTATTCAAACCGGAATGCACTATTTATAATATACATTCAAATTAGGGGTGTACACGGTCCGGTTTGACCAGTTTGATGATTGAAGTATGAACCAAACCAAAATAATACGGTTTGAAGAATTCTCAAACCAAACCAAAATAAAAGGGTTTGAAAAATTCTCAAATCAAACCAACCAAATTAATATTTCAAACTAAACCAAATAAAACGGTTTGGTTTGGCAGGTTTAACGATTCAAAACTTGATTTTACCGAGCAAAATCAAAATGTAAAAAATCTCCTATTTTTAGCAATTATTTAGTTGAGAAAAAATAAAAATAAATCATGACTCTTATCGACAAAGTAAGAAACAATTCTAATAAAAATAAATAACTTATAACATAAAAAATAATAGTTCGTATCTCATTATCAAACATAATAGTAATGCCAAATTATTAAGATGCAACTACAGTGAAGCCGATCCAGAAAACAGAGAAGACAATAAGGGAAGAGCGAGTCATTTGAATGAAATTGTGAGATTGAAATATTGGATAGTTTAGAGTTTACTTAGATTTAAAAAAATAAATAAAAACGTAGGAGAAAACTAAAAATTATATGATGTTGCACATTCTCTCACTTGTCAAACCGACCAAATCATTTCGGTTTGGCCAATTTGACCGGTTTGAACTGCACTATATATACGCCAAATTCAAATCATAATATGTGTCCTAAACAGAATTCTCTGTATGTAAAAATGAAAATAGTCTTATCAATTCAAGGCTTGAAAGATAGTTTAATTACCGATTCAAGACCCGAAAAATTACTTCTCAATCTAGGACTCACAGGTCCTGAATTGAAAATTATTTAATCTTTCCGGTCCTGGATTGACAAATATCTTTCCGGTCCTGAATCGATAGTTTAAACTATCTTTTAAGTCCTGAAACGACAATTCTCCAAAATGAAATTGTGTTCGGAATAAAATTTCTTGTTCACACACCTTAAAAAATACAGAGTTTTACATAAACCTCACTCATAAAAAAAAAAGTATAATTGTGAATAAGATTAAATAAATGTCCAAGTGGATAAAACATTCGACACGAGTAACGACAAAAACCGGAGGCAAACAGACACAGCAGCCATCAAGAAACATGAGATGACCACCCCCTAACACTTCTCTCAAATTAAAAAAAAATAAATATTTGGAAATAAAGAAGTAGGAAACTACAAATTTTATTTATTCGATAAAATTAATTGGTGCATAAATAATAGCACCATTGAAGAGTTGGATCTTCGTCAGTGGAGTTTTTTGTCCAACCAAAGATGCAGTATTTGTAACTCTCTCTCTCTCTCACATACACACTTTCTTGAAAAACTTGCTTGAGTTTTTGTCAGTGAAGTAGAATTGCAGTTGGTGTGAGTGAGAGAGGGCGGAAAGATGTTTGCAGCTGAAAATGGATTGAGGGGCGACCCAAGGTTGCAGCGCATTTCCGAAGCTATTAGAGTTGTGCCCAACTTTCCGAAACCCGGTAATCTTTTTCTTTTGTTTTAGGTTTTTGTATGTTTTTTTTTTTCATGCCCACATGCAAATTTGTGTGCATGTTCTTGAATTTTTCCGGAAATTTTGATTCTTGATTTGTGTAGTAATAGTGCTAATGAGTGATTCATTTTTTTTCTTTCAGGAATTATGTTTCAAGACATAACATCACTTGTCTCTAATCACAGGGTTTTCAAGGACACTATTGACATATTTGTGGACAGATACAAAAATATGGGCATCTCAGTTGTTGCAGGTAATGTATAATTTCCCCAGCAATTTCATTGAGTTTCTGTTGATGTTAAAGTTTTGTTTGAAACTGAATCTTGTCTTGATTAATGGTTATGTTTTGGTTATGATTAAACTAATATGGAAGCTGCTTAGAAATTTGTTAGTGCTTGCTGGAATAGCAAAGATGAAAATCTTCTCTTTGCAGGGGTTGAAGCAAGAGGGTTTATATTTGCTCCTGCTATTGCATTGGAAATTGGAGCTAGATTTATTCCTCTGCGTAAACCAGGGAAGCTTCCAGGTAAAATCTGTTTGTGGGATTTCACATTTTGATCATTTACAGCCTGATGTATGGATTATTTACTGCTGTAATCCGATCCCAGAACTCCGATGCCGGGCCAGTTCATTCTTGAATCTTGAGAGTTATTATTATTATTATTATTTGGAAATTGGGTTTAAATGGGGAGGAGTGTCCCAATGTGACTCGAACTCACAACCAATTGGTCATAGGCAAAGTGCTTAAGCACTCGCGCTCTGAGATTGGGACTCTTGAGAGTGTTTTAGGGTCACATATATTGGTATGGAACATTGTCAACATGTGTAGTTTAATCATAGAGCATGAATGAATTTGCCAAAATCTTGATTTCACATCAAGTTTCGACGTAGTTTTGACTTAGAACCAGATATCTATACATCTATTTTTGATTCCAAATGTTCTGAAAATGGAGTTCAAATAGTTCAAATGCTGATAAATTTTTCTAGCAAGTTCAGTTTTGAATGAAAGAAGCTGAATGTTTATAATCCAGGTTTGGTAATTTCGGAATCCTATGATCTTGAATATGGCAAAGATCGTCTGGAGATGCACGTGGGCGCTGTGAAACATGGAGAACGCGTGTTGGTTATTGACGACTTAGTAGCCACTGGAGGGACACTGTCTGCAGCCATTAGGCTTTTAGGTGCGGAGCTAAAGCTCGAGTTCTGCATTACCATTTTATACTTACATTTCCTGCTTTAAGATATATTTGACATTGGTGCTTTCCATGGCCAGAACGAGCTGGTGCCGAGGTGGTTGAGTGTGCATGCGTTATTGGAGTGCCGGAGGTAGAGGTAATTCTAAAATCTGACTCGTAACCTTCTCCTGAGCTTCTGTAATATCAGTTCGAAAAGTTCCATTCGGGGCCTCTGAGCATTTTCTTTTCATGATATCATTTCATAAACTCAGTTCTTTGTTGCACATGAAACATCTTATTTGAAAAGTTCACTATTTTTTAATAAACTTTGTGTGTTGCTCGTGTTACGATTCGTTAAGGCCTAGTAAACCTGGTCTCGAGAGAGCTAAGCCCTCGTGATGTGGTGCACAATACGTGAAATAATGACGTTTTGTTGCTTGATACAACATAATCTGAGCATCTTCATGTTATTCACTCCTGAGTTCACACAGATCTCCTCACACTACCTCATCGGTGCCAAGAAACTGTTCGTATTTCTGCAATGGCTTCTGTTGTTTTCGATATCTGACTCTTTTCAAGAGCTTTTTGAAGGGAAAGTGCACAACTGAATTCATCATTCCACATTACAAGACTCTTTAGTAGCTGTTTTACTCACAGAAGCATGTTGGAACTACCGAGTTTCGTCGTTTTTATCTTTTGTAGGGAGGAAACAGGTTGAATGGAAAACCATTGTACATCCTGGTGGAACCTCGTCAACAGAATCACACTGTCTGGTACACTTCCTCTGTCTCCCACCTCTCCGGTGCCTAGTTTCTTTGTTCGCGTTGTACTCAGGGGTGAGCAAGAAACCGAAAAAATCAAAAACCAAACCGAACCGAAAAAATTTCGGTTATTTTGGTTAGGTTATTTCGGTTTTCAGTTCGGTTCGGTTAATTTTTTCTCAATATTTCAATTTTCGGTTCGGTTATTTTTTTCCGGACCAAAACAACTGAATAACCGAATTTATATTTATAATATTAATAAATATATTTTTAAAATTATTAAAATTCGGTTATAACCGAAAACAGAATAAGAATTTCGGTTCGGTTATTTCGGTAATTCAGTTCGGTTACCTTCAATGTAAATTCAGTTATTTCGTTCGGTTATTTTACAGGCCAAAACCGAACCGAATAACCCGAATACTCACCCGTAGTTGTACTAGTATTAACATGTGCCTGTATAGCTAGCTCTGTCTCCCTCTGCTGCCTCTGACACTGATGAAAAACTTCTTTCGCTTGCAATTTCACGCAAAATCCGAACCAGACCGAGTACTAAAGTTAGCGCGAAGGGAACACGCGTGGTTCGTGCACGAGTTCATATACAATGCATCATCACAGTCTATCTACATGTGTTTTAAGGGGATGATTGAAGCTGTGATGCTTCTGGTGTATGTTTTTAGAGCGCGATGCACGTAGAGGAACACTACCGATGTTTCGACAGGGAGTCTCGGCTGAGTCTGTCGGGATACTACATATCATTCATATCCATTGCTGCTCATCAATGGAAGTGTCTCATGGCTGTCTGTGAGATTTTCTTCTGCCCTGTATTCGATCTGTATTTTTGTTTTTTCCTTTGATATTTGTGATTGTTGGTGGAAAAACGCTACTACCTATTACACGTTTCTTGAGTTGTGATTGTGTATGATATAAGGGCTCCCTAACTCACTCTCTTGCTTTTGCATTTTTTTAAAAAAAATTTAATTTGAATACACACTCTATATGTCTCATGAAAGCTCGAATTCATGATCTCTTGGTCATAGGTAAAGGGTTTATATTATCACTGCACTCCGAAGAAGAGATTTGCTTTTGCGTTATTAGTGTTGCTAGTTTACGGGAAGATTGACCAGCTCTGATATTATTCGTAATGTCAAAAAAAAAAAATAATAAAACGTAAAGTTATTTAATTAATTAGAACAATAAGTAATAAGCAAAATTGGTGATGTTTAATACCACAATTTTTTAAAAGTAAACTATGAATTTTATTTCAATATATCGATTAATTCTGAATTTTATCCAAATTTTTTTAATAGGAAATTATACTCTAATATTCTATCTGTCTCATTTTATTAGTCTTACTTATTTTTTTTGTCCGTTCTATTTATTTAGTCTCGTTTTCCAAAATGGTAATTTTTTTCACACTCACCATTAAATTATTAATCACTCACAAACATTAATTATTGTGTCATTTTTATTTGAGACTATTAATATGGCCTATGGGACAAAGGGAGTATTTGATAAATTAGTGAAATAAGAAGAGATCATGTAAAAAAAAAAAAATTATGTGAGAAAAAAAAGTGAATCATGTCTATTAGATCTAAAAAAATTAATGGTTGATATTCAAACAAACAACAACTAAACACAATCAAACAACAAAATAATTAAGCAACAACTAAAACACAACCAAGCAACGACTTGAATACAATCAAACAATCTCATGAACACCATCAAACATCTTTCTCACTTTTTCAACATTAAGACCTTTATCACCGGATTTGCTCCCTTAGTAAAATTTACACCAACCTTTTTTACTTTATGGAATTTTACCATGTTTACTTCTATTTGTTAAAAATGCCCTAAATAATTGAGATTTTAGGGTATTTTAAACTAATACATATAAACTCGAGGGTAAAATTTCATAAGATAAAAATGATGAGGTTAATTTACCGATTTTATAAAATATTAAGGTATAATTTCTTAACAGAAAAAAAGTTTCGGTAAAATTCATAATGGAGTGATACATTAGAGTAAATCTTAATATTTTTACAATTATTTTAAAATTTTAATTGTATATACTCCCTCCGTCCCACCTCAATTGTCCCACTTTCCTTTTTCGTCCGTCCCACCTCAATTGTCCCATTACTTAAAAAGACAACTTTTTCACACTCAACAATAAAATATTAATTCTACTCAACTTACTTTACACTCACACTCCTTGGTTATTGTGCCCAAAGTCACCGGGACAATTCAGCCGGGACGGAGGGAGTATGATATATCACCACGCATAAAAAAAAAAGCTAAAATAAAAAACAAAACAAAGAAGGATTAATTAAAATTGGAAAATCTCGACAACCAAAGGCGGAACTGCTGAAAGGCGAAAGTAGCAAAAAAAAGGCGATGAAAAGAAATCCAAAAATTCTTCACACTCTCTCACACATTTCGTCGAACACATTCCGTTAGTCCATAAATTTTCAACAATTTTTTAATTTTTCATCGAAGAATCAATCAGTAAACGCTCTCCTAAACTACTCTACAATGGCCGCCGCAACCGCCTCCGCCGCGAATGTTACCTCGCCATCGCTGTTTTTTCCTTCATTGAGCTTTACGCCTCAAGCCCAAAGGCAGAACAGCTTGTTACCTTCTTCTTCGTCTTGTTTCTTCACAGGTGGTGCCCCAATGCGTGGGAACAAGAAATTTCTGCAACTTTCCGAGTCATATGCTGCGCAATCGAATAAGAGAATGTCTGCGCGGAGGTTTGCGAGGGCTGTGGTGGTTGCTGCCGCCGATTATTACTCTACTCTAGGAGTGCCAAAATCTGCCAGTGGCAAGGAAATTAAGGCTGCGTATAGAAAGCTAGCTAGGCAGGTATGACGGAAATGAATTTTTGGGTTAATTCTTAGCCTGTTGGATTTTATGTTGTTTTGTGACGGCGTCTGTTATTGTGGGGAGGTTGATCGTGATATACCCTTATTTTTCAATTTGTTTATGATTACTTGCTTGTTTGGGAAATGCAATTTCGTTTTGTTTATATGTTATTGTTTAATATTGACAATGGCTGTTTTCTGTTTCGTGATTCGCCCTTAGTATCATCCTGATGTGAACAAAGAACCTGGAGCAACTGAAAAATTCAAGGAGATTAGTGCGGCTTATGAGGTAAGCGTAGGAAGCGACCAGAGTGAGTGTTGAATGATCCGTGTGATTGTAATCTGATTGTTCCTTTTGCTGTAAAGTCACTCGTGTCAATTCATCATCTTGTTTAATTTAGTTAAATTCTATTGATGTAAATGGGGTGGCATCCTGTTATTTAGATTTTTGAGACTCTTGATGGTAATGAAGTGAGAATTGTTGAAACAGCTTTTCTACCTTTTCATGCGCCCTCCAATTTTTGTCACCATAATTATTATTTTCATCCAATTCTTTGATTAAGCAATCTAATTTTTTATGTGATAAAAACTTTGACCATTTTTTTTTTTAAAATGTTTGTATCAATCAAATGACAACTGGGCATCTCTTTATGCATAAAGCAAATAACCTTCGATGAAAGGAGGTCTCTGTATGCATAAAGTATATCTTTCCGCATTTATTGTATATTTGATATCTTCGTTGTAAGGGTATTCTGCATCTTGCTCTTCAGATTCCCTAATAGCTTCATTTGGTTGATTTGCTGAACGATTATTGATTGTTTAGCAACTGTGCCTTTTTATTTCAAACCTTACAAATTATTAGGGGGTCCCTATCTTCTGCTATTCTTTTTGAATCTCTGCCCAAGCCATTTTTTTGCTTGGCATTGCATTCTTTGTCATATGAATCCTATAAAGTCCTAATACTTGTTGAAGAATCATTTTTCTGATGGTTGGAGAATGGTACCTTAACTAGTTTGTCGTATGCGGCATGTGGACATTTATTGTTGTAAAAATTCTGAAGTACAATATTGTCAGGTACTATCAGATGATAAAAAGAGAGCTTTATATGATCAATATGGTGAAGCTGGAGTGAAGAGTACTGTAGGTGGAGGTGGTTACACGGTATTGCCAGATTTTTCTAGTCTTTATCTCTTTTGTTTTCTTCTGGTATTGTTCTTTGTGTGGGCGTGTGTCTTCGTTCATATGTGTGTTTCAATGGGAAGGTTAGATATGATGTAGAAAAAATAGTAATAGATACGAATGGAACACCCTATTTATTATTATAGTTTCCATCGGCAAATTCGCTCAACTTTTACGTTTTTACCTTTTTAGGAGGATTCGTGTGATCACCATCTTGCTCATTAGATACAAAACGTGTATGGACTTAATCGCTCATTTATATTTTATTATTTCAACTAATCAACTATAGATTGTAGTGCAGTTATATGGTTATAATACAAGATGACCTTTATGCAAGTCTTTTATGAGTTAAACCTACAAAGATAACTCTGCACCCATAAAACCTCAAATACAGTAGTTTATGTAGTTTAATAAATTGTTTTATGCTTACAATGACTATCATTTTGTGTTGTAAAAGATATTTATATCTAATACTGGCTTAAATGTGTTAACTTTCCTTTTTTTATTTCCCCCCTTTCTCCCATAGGCGACAAACCCTTTTGATCTTTTTGAGGCATTTTTTGGGCCAAGTATGGGTGGGTTTCCTGGAATGGATGGAGGTGGATTTAGTACATCACGTCGTAGTACTGTTTCCAAAGGTGAAGATCTTCGGTGAGTCAAAATTTGAATAGATTGTTCTATGACATGCCTCCCCATGTTCCTCATGACTGAATTAAACTCTTCTTTGCATCTGTTTTTTTCTGAAGAATATAATTTGCCCATAATGTTTTCAGTCTGCTATAACGATTTTAATCTGGTTTGCATATTTTCTCACTTGGATGGCTCTTACGGAAAGTCTTGAGATACTGCTGTCCAGAGATACCTTCTATGGCACTCAATTTGTCTTGTGAACATTTAGGCTCTGACTCATTACTCATAATGGATTTCAGTTATGATATGACATTGGAGTTTACTGCGGCTATATTTGGGGCTGAGAAAGAGTTTGAGTTGTCCCATCTTGAAACATGTGAAGCTTGTGCTGGCACTGGAGCAAAAGTAGGCTCCAAGATGAGAATTTGCTCCACATGTGGTGGCAGAGGTCAAGTGATGAGAACCGAGCAAACTCCTTTTGGCATGTTTTCCCAGGTACCTGTCTATATTGCCTGTTGAACCTTGATTTCTAAAGTTATGACATTGATGACATGAGAAATATTAAAGATTGTGAACTATCATTATTCAACTATGGCTACTGATAGAGGAGGAAAGAAAAGTAGTTAAAAACATCATTGTTTATAAATTAGTTTTGTATTGTAATTTCTTGCGAGCTGCCTCCTAGTAAAACTATTACTTAAGATGAGCTTTCTAACGCACTGATGTGAGGATGCGTATGGGGTTATGTATAAGAATTTATAGTGTTCATTTACTGACAAGTATGAGTGTGTGATATGAACACTAAATACTCTTCTCAGTGTATTTTAATTCTTAATCTTGCCTAAAACTTCTATGTTTTCAATTGCTTTGCCATGGGTTGGGGCATTGATGTTTGCATTTTTGTTTTTTACTTTGCTAGACACACTTCATAAAGCATGTTTTAAAAACCAATTCATTCTCATAAATTAGTTGAAAAGATGCATTTGATATGATGGAATAGTGAAATGATATCTGAATTCTGCGCAAATCATTCTCATAAGTTAGTTCAAATAAGCATTTTCATGATGGATAACTTAGGTTTCTATATGCCCTAATTGTGGTGGGGATGGTGAAATGATATCTGAATCCTGTCGTAAATGTTCTGGTGCTGGCCGTATACGAGTTAGAAAAGATATCAAAGTCAAAATACCTCCTGGAGTGGGCAAGGGCAGTATTCTTAGAGTTGCAGGAGAGGGTGATGCAGGTCCAAAAGGGTATGATGCACTGTTCTTCTGCTCTTTTTCCATATTAATATTCTCTGATCTATCCAATTGATGAAGTTTTTTACATGACATATCTGAATTAAATATCTTCAGAAAACTCGTTGATTCCCAAAGTGTTAACAACATATTGCTCCTGCTGATAAAACCACTTCTTGTATAAGAAAAAATATTATTGTTATGAGTAAATCTTATCACAGGATACCCGATCTATAAGTGCATGTATGAGTTATGACTTTTAAGTATCTGCCATAAGATGCCTTTGGAGCTCTTGTTTGTAAAGTAAACTTTTGGCCGACTACTAACCCTACAAATTCTTGGCATGTTCTAACTTCTAACCATGAGAAAATCAAAGAATCGCTCCTGTTGAACAGTTCACTTAATAGATGGAGGCTGACTGGGTTTCTTTTTTAGGGCTAAGGGGGAGAAGGTGGTTGTGCATTGGTATGAATATGTGATGCTTGGAAATTTGAGATTTTTGTGTTGCTGAGTGTAATTGACTAGTTTGATATATGTTTTTCTAGGCTTTATCTTGTTAATATAAAAGATATTCCATGAAATCTTTGGTCTTTACTCATTCTGGAGCTTCTCTTCCTCACAGGGGCCCACCTGGAGATCTTTTTGTGTATCTTGACATTGAAGAGATACCTGAGATTCAAAGAGATGGCATAAATCTGAGTTCTACTATTTCTATCAGCTATTTGGATGCCATATTGGGGACTGTTACAAAGGTACCCCTGTTCTTGAATAGTTTTCAAATACCCATGTTGTGATGACTGTGCTAGTAAAATGATACAAAATCTGGTAACGTTTTTGAGGCATTTGAGCCCATCCACTGGCTCTTCCAATTAGTTGAAGTCGATGTCTAGAGATATAATTTATACTGGCACGTAATTTTGGCATTGACCATTTCAGAACTGTTAATATCCATTTCAGAACTGTTAATATTTTTAGATTGGGCTGCATGGCGTTCCATTTTCATTTACTTTTATTAGTAAATAATGCTCATCCTAGCATCTGAATTCCGAAGTAACATGAAATCTATAACAGGTTAAGACAGTTGAAGGAATGACAGATCTGCAGATTCCTCCGGGTACTCAACCTGGGGATGTGCTCGTCTTGGCAAGAAAAGGTGCTCCTAAACTAAACAGGCCATCAATACGAGGAGACCATCTATTTACTGTAAAAGTTAGCATACCAAAGCGTATCAGGTAACTCAAAGGCACTTCATGTTTGTCTGAGGTTTTGACACGAAAGGAATTAAAATAGTTCAACTTAAGGCGAAAATCCCGAACACAATGTGTGCCTTATAGTTAAACTTACGGAGGTTCATATGTGTATTTTTTTTTTCTCTGTAGCTAGATATCCTAGAAAATCATACTTGATCGGTCCTTGAGTGTCACTATCAGACATCATTCACTCTTACGATAGCAGAACAGACCATTCGAATTCTCTCATTTTTAATGATTGTTTCTTCATGATTCTATGCCTGTTCCACCTCTAGTCATTACCATTCCTCCTGATTTCATTAGAACTAAGACACTTTAGCATATGTTTTCAGTTCAAAAGAACGTGAGCTGCTCGAGGAGCTAGCTTCTCTTGGTAATGCCCCTGCAAACCGTACAAGAACTCGCCCTAAAGTTCAACGACCTGGTGAGCCATTAGCATTCATCTGGTTGTGAATATCCAACTCTCTAAAACTTGTTGCAAAACCTATTTAGTCTTTTGTTTATATCCTCTTGGCTTGTGTAAGTTGCCCGCATTTGAGTAGCAATTTGTAGCTTAAATCGATACCTGATCTGATCTCTGCTTTCCAGATGAAAATACAGAACTTGAAACAAATCCAACTACAGAACAGAAAGATGAATCAGAAGATGAAAATGACCCATGGAAGAAGTTGAAAGATTTCGCCGGGTAAACTCTCGTTTCCTGTTATATTCTTGAGTTATGCTTTAGTGGTGATCTCGAGCAGAGTGGAGTTGAGTCGAGTATAGCTAGACTCGAGCTCGACTCAAAATTTCTAAGCTCGAGCTTGACAAGCTCGACCCCACTCGATCGAGCTCAATTGTTTTAATTTATTTTTAAATTTTAATAAAAAGTTTAAATTATTTAGTATTAAATAATAAATTTAGGAATAAAAATTTAAATTATATTAAACTCGATAAGGCTCGTGAGCCTAGCTCGAATCCAAGCTCGACTCTCGGGCTCAATTTATGTTCGAGCTCAATCGCGAGCCTATCAAATCGAGTATAATGAAGCTCGAGCTTGACAACTATTCGAGTAACTCGAGCTCGACTTGATACTCAATTTCGAATTTTTTTCGAGCCGATCCCGAGTAGCTCGCGAGCTGGCTTGACTCATGCTCACTCTTATTATGCTTGAACTGAACTGACGCATTTCCTCATTGATCCAAACATTATTCAGAAAAGTCAGTTCTTCTTGATAGTTGATATTGGTTGGCCCATATCAGCTGTGTAGTGTGCATGATGCATTAGTTCTTGTACCTTCTTCCATCATCATCGATGCACGTTATTCGGCTTTTGGTTTCACATTAAAGAGGAGACTCTGATTTGCAGGTCCATTGCTAAGGGTGCTATAAAATGGTTTAAAGATAACTTGTAGCTCAACATCTGGATAGAGCGAGCATTCATCAAGACTCTTCAGATTCTAGCAGAGAAATTGAAACTGTAATTTCCTCGGAATTCTTTGATTTAATTTTTTTTTCACTTTTTTGTAAATTTTAGTGAGTTACCATCTTACCATAGTGACTCACCTCAAATTTAATTCTTTTGCATCCTATGAAAATAACAATATTCAGAATATCTAGGGGAAATAACGATAAATTTTTTTAATAGTAATATATTTATTTAATTTTATTTATCTTTAGGGAAGTTTGAGCGTGGGAAAGACCTAAGTCCGAAACTAAGAAAAAACCTTTTGCTCATAGATAAGATATTTTTACTATTATATTTTGGAACAGTGAACAATAAAACATTTTACTTTTAACTTGTAAAGGCAAAAATAAAGCCCTCGTTATTTTTAATCCTTTGTATTTATTCTTCGATTTATACTTGCTAATCTACTAATATATTAAAAAAAAATAGTTTTATATATTTACAGTTTTGCTAATTTTCCTCTAAAATAATATCACTTAACAATAATTTTATTTTTATTTATTCTATTATAATATAAATGTACAACAAATAATAATAAAGAACTTAGAAAATTATATTCGTTACTTTTTTTAAAAAAAAACATTTACAGTGTACTAATTTATTATATTTACTATTTTTGAAGTAACACGAATATAATTTCTAATGTAATACTTCTAAAAATTTAGCTCTTATTTTTTGTAGGTTGTGTTTGATGTACTTTATTTTATTTTAATCAAAATTTATGTATGGTTGAATATATAATAAAGAAAATAAGTTATATTAATATATTAATGTATAACATTAATGAATAAAAAAATGATTTTTAAAAAATATGTCAATTTTATGATTTTGTTATATTTATCATAATATCAAAAAATAAAATATACTCCTAGTATATTTGATTTGCGCATGAGGTGTAAATCTAATTATTAATAAAGCTCAAATAATATAGTACTCAGCATATTTCAAGAGAATCTATCTATATGTCTATATGTAAACTAATGAGAATAATTATAAAAAAAAAATTCCCCCAAAAGATATTCTATTAGTTTTATTTATTATTTCTTTTATGTTATATAATAAATAATAATAATAATATAAAAAGTTATATTTATCATTTTTTTAAATATTAATCTCATTAAATTATACAAAAATAATATATTTTATATGATGATTTTTAAATCAAATTCTATAGACTTTATGTTTGATATATACATGTTTATTTTTATTATATATATATATATATATATGTATAGTTTGATATATAATATTCAAATAATTTCAATTATACTATTAAATATAATATTAATGAAAAAAATTAAAATCTATAAAATTAATTGCTACAAAAAGTCAAGACATATAACTTTATTAAATATATTATAAAATAATATATTACATATTTGCTTCATACATCACACGAGTATAAATCGAGTAATTAATAATAAAAAAATAAAATCTAATCCAAGAAGCACAATCATGCCATATTTAATAAATTCAAAATTAAATATATCGATGCATATATGGATTGTGTGTGAATCTACTCTTATGATTATATTACCATCTAAAATTAGGCCCCATTAGGGTTTATCAGCCCACCAGCTTCCCCTCTCTGCATTCCTTGCAAAAAACTACTGCAGGAATCGCGTAAAAACCTTAAACCCAGGGTTTCTGTTGGTGGGGATTTGCTTCGTCGCTGCTGTAAGTGCTTCTCGACCTTTTCTTGTTGTGCTATTTCGGTTTTGTTCTCGCAATTTCATTCTTATCTTGTTTTGGTTCTCCTCCCTCCGTTTTTTTGCGTGTAGTGATGGTGGACGAGGTAGGGTTTCTGGCTTTGTGTTAATGTGCATTTTTTACTTATTTTATGTGATTACCATTTTTCTTGATGATCATATCTGTGCTTGAACAATTTTTTTGCGTTTGTGTTAGGTTATTATTACAAGTGAGAGGTGAGAGATGGTTTATCTGGAGTTTTGCTTATCCCCTTTGCATGTTTTGAAGCTGGACTTGACACAATTAGACTTTAGTTTCTGGAGATATAGGAAGGAATGCCTCATTGGATGCCATAGTGTTCAGATAAAGGCTCCTGCCTTGTCATAGTATAGTTGTTTTTAATGAAATCTTTGAGCTCCTTTTTTTTTTTTTTTTTGATGGGATGGAATCATATTTTACTCTGTAAAAGATAGGTTTATTTAAAATTTGCTATGCTAGTTACAAATGAAGTACTTATGCAAATAAATAATCAACTTGGAAAGTGTAAAGACCTTATTCTTAGATTGAATAGTGCACCTGAGGCGTGCCTAGGTTGCGACCTTTGTTGGTTGGTGGCGAGAAGATTCCGCGAGGTGGTCTGAGGCAGTGTGAGGCGCGATGCGTTCTGATTGGAGCGCCTCTCCTTTCTGATGTGATATAAAAGAAAAATAATTAAATGAGATTTTTTTAACTAAACCATAAGTTTTTCTAAACCCTAAACCATCAACCTTATGCTCCAATCGCAGCACCTCCCATTCAAGAACCCTTGCCATTGCCCACCCTCTCAATCTGAACCATAGTGCTGCCCCTGCTGACCTGCTCCTGCCGGCTGCTCCATCTGAATCGCAGTGCCGATCCTGCTCCTGTCGGCTGTGCCATCTGAATCACATTGAATCGCAGCGCCTTCTCTCTTTTTTTGACTTTCGTTCTATTGATGATCATAATGATTTTTGAACTTGTGGTTTTTTAATTATGTTAACTTTAATGTATTTGATAGTAAACTTATGAATTTGTGGGTCGTTGAACTTCAATTTTTGAATTTTTTATTGGTATGATATTTATGAATTTTGTTTGATAATTGATATTTATAACATTGCAATTGTGCATTTAAATATTAAATAATTAATATTGAGTATACATAATTTTTTGGAAGCGGTAATCTTGCTTGATGCGCTTGCCTCTGCCCCTCACCTCACTGCCTTGAAATTTTGGCCTTGTTACCTCGCCTCACTCTTTTTAAAACTAAGAGAAAGCACATAACCCACTCTTTGATTTGAAATACACAAGTCCACATAACCCAGTTACCTTCACTAATTATCTTTGTTTTTTTTTTTTTTAAACAATAACAGGATTTATAAAATGGAGATATCTATTAAGGAAAGTGCTTCCCCAGATGCCCAGCCAAATAAACGAAGGCGGAAGAAGTCCATGGTCTGGGACCATTTTACAGTTGAGAATGTTACTCCAGATTCTGTAAGGGCATTCTGTAACCAATGCAGAAAGTCATTTGCTTATATATCAGGTTCAAAAGTTTCTGGAACTAGTCATCTTAAACGGCATATTGCTTTGGGAATTTGCCCTGTTGGCCGAATTAAGCAGGAGAAAAACCAAGTGATTTCACATGTACCACCCCCTGTTGGCCGAGTTAAGAAGGAAGAAAACCAAGTGATTTCACATGTACCACCCCCTGTTGGCCAAATGAAGAAGGAAGAAAACCAAGTGATTTCACATGTACCACCCCCTGTCAATGGTACTAACATACCAAGAAAGCGCTGCCGTGCTTCAAACGGAGTAACAAGCACTTATTTTGATGGTGACAGCTGCACCTATGAGCTTGCAAAAATGGTAATCCAGCACAATTATCCTCTTGATATGGTTGAGCACTCTGGTTTTCTAGATTTTTCACGTTGTCTTCAACCTCTGTTTAATATTCCTAGCGTTAGTCTGTTGCACGAGCAAATTATGGGCATTTACGTGAGAGAGAAGCAGAAGCTTGTGGGCCTTGTTAATAGAATTCCGGGCCGTTTAAACCTTACAGTGGACTTGTGTATTTCAAATCAGAGCTTGGGTTATGTGCTGCTAACTGGTCATTTTACAGATCATGACTGGAAACTGCAAAGACGGATCTTAAATGTTACAGTAGCTTGGTTTCCTGATTCAGATACAACCTTTGCACATGCTATTTCTGCTTGTTTAGGTGATTGGGGTATTGAAGACAAGTTATTTTCTGTCACTCTTGACCTTACTCATGCCGATCAACGTGTTACAGAAAATGTCAGAAATCTTCTACCGGTCAAGAACAACCTTATTCTGAAAGGTCAGCTATTAGTTAACAGCTGTTATGCGCGTACATTGTGGAGTCTGGCACAGCTTGCTTTAGGTTCCATTAGGGAAACCATCCAGAAAGTGCGGCAGAGTGTGAAGTATGTAATAAATTCGGATTCTAATGAAGAAAGATTTATTAAACTGAAGCAACAGCTGCAAGTTCCCAGTACAAAGGACTTGATGATCGACGATTCTACTCGATGGAATACCACCTACCAAATGTTGGTGGCTGCTTCTGAAGTAAAGGAAGTATTCCTCTGTTTGGATACTTTTGATCCAGATTATGTGTCCACTCTTTCCATGAAAGAATGGGGACAGGTGGAAATTCTGTGCTCATACTTGAAGATATTTTACGAGGCGGCCAACATTCTAACATCATCTGTATACCCAACAACAAACTCATTCTTTGATATTGTTTGCAGAATCTATTTTGAACTAATTCATGCTGCTGCGAGCCATGATTCTTTTGTCAGCACACTGACGAAACCGTTGCTACAGAAATTCGCCAAGTACTGGGAAGATTGCAATCTGGTTTTAACAGTTGCCGTTGTAATGGACCCGAGGTTCAAGATGAAGTTCGTCGAATTCAGCTTCTCTAGGGGATATGGTGAGGATGCTGAGTCTTGGATCAAATTAGTCTATGAGATTTTGCATGATCTTTATCTCGAATACGCGATGCAGTCTCTTCCTGTCCCCGTGATAGAAGCTGGCACTGGCAGTCATGACCATTTGGTGAAAACAGAGGAGCACTATGGCCTTCTCCCCGATGCTGATGTCTTTGATTTTGATGTCGATGTTACTGATATAATGGCCGCAACACACGAAAAATCCGACCTAGACCGGTATCTGGAGGAATCTGTTTTGCCCCGTGTGCAAGATTTTGATGTATTGGGTTGGTGGAGAGTAAATAGTTCCAAGTATCCAACTCTGTCCAAGCTAGCCTCCGATGTGCTAACCATTCCACTCTCCACCGGCCCACCGGAATCCGTGTTCGACGCAGGGGAGAGGAAGATGGATAGCCACTTGAGTTCATTAAAACCTAAAACACTCCAAGCCCTCATCTGTGCAAAAGATTGGCTTCATCATCCATATGCAACTCCTTCACAACTAGGTATTGTTAAAACAGAACAATGATGTTCTTGTTCCTGCTCACTCATTTTTTGTAGAGAGAAATCTTTTTAATTATTAGGGTATATAGTCTAATATTATTTTTATTCTTTGTCGATTATATTATCTAATAAGAGCAATTTACATCATTTATATAAGGTTTTGGCCTAGTTGCAGTGTTTTGTTACCATTGTTGATAGGGGTGTGCCCGGTTTGGCCGAAATCGGTTGAACCAGTCAAACCAGATTTATTTGACTAGTTTAAGAGAAGTGGATTGGTCGGGTTGGTTTGAGAAATCTTAAATCGGATAATTTAGTTTGGACGATGGTTTGAAGAGTGAATTTATATTTACTTATTCCCGATTTATAATTAATGGCAAGCAAATTTTATTCATCTTTATATTAATTTTTTCTTCATTCATACATAGATATTCAAAATGGTCGAAACGATATACAAATTTCATGGTTTACATTATTAGTCGAATGATTTTTCAAACCGTTTAAACCGGCCTAACTAAACAAGTGTAATTTGATTTGGCCGATTTGATTTATGAAAATTTCAAACCGTAATTATTGGTTTGGTCTGTACTTACCCTTCAAATCAGCCAAACTGGATCGTACACGTCCTAATTCTAAGTGATTTTGAAAATTGAAGTTAAATAAATATATTGATAGTGCAATAAAAATGTCAGAAAATATAATCCCTAGGGTTTACGACATCATAGTATTTATTTATGGTGGTCCATCTCCATCCCTAACAAATAAATGTCATCTTATCCATGTTCAGACATTCCTTGCTTTCTGTAATAAAATTTGAGAGATTTTCAAATGATTTTGAAAGTTTAAACCCTGCACCCTATTTATACCACACACTGCAACTATCACATCCTTCCCATTATTTATTTAATCTCATATTGATCCTCTTTTTTATTTTATTTTTTTGGAAATTTCTGAAGCTCAACGATGATTGTTGAGGTTGCTTATAAATTAGATGTTAAGTTAAAATAAAAGATGTTTATTTATTATATAATCGATTTTTAGATCTTCTTTTAGTAGTTTATTGTATATTAAATTATATTCCGGGTTTGAATTGACAATACTCCTACCTCCAGTGGCGGGTGTAGAATATATAGTCTAATATTATTTTTATTCTTTGTTCATTATATTATTACCTAATAAGAGTATTTCACCACATTTATAGAATTGTGATTTGTTATTTTATGAAATAGCCCACTTAAAAGAAGAAAAATGAATGAAAATAAGGAAAAAAATGATATATAGAGAGGTTGAAGATAAGGTGGAGTGGAGACAAAAAAAAATTTCAAACCCCCTACGAAGATTTTTTGGATTCACCACTGCCTATATCAATAAGAGTATTTTCAATTCAGGATTAAAAAGATAGTTTAATTACCATTTCAAGACTCGGAAGAAGTACCTGAATCGAGGACCCGAAAGATTTTTCGATCTATTGAGGTCATGAATTGAGAATTTAAAAATGTTTCAAGTCCTGGAGTGAAAAAATCATTTTTTGAATTCTAAATCGATAATGAAACAATCTTTTAAATTTTGAATCGAAAAATACTCCTAGATCAAATACAAACGCAATTTTATGTCAACTCATACAATGCAAACTCATCACATGCAAAACTGCCAACTCCAAGCATTATACTTTAACTACTTCCATAACTAGAATTAAGAAAACAAAATCACATACTTAATATTAATCCTAACAATTAATTAAAACTCTAATCCACCAAAATCAAGTAGAAACTAAAAAATTCTAAAACGACGACGACTCGTAGCTCTGTGTAGGTGATGAACGTAGAGGAAAGAGAGGCAGGAGCTCCGGCGGGTCGGATCCTGCCGGAGTTCTGAACGGGCTCCGGTGCAGGTAAAACCTCTTCGCCGCAATGGCCATCTCTTCCTCCTCCGTCGGAGTCGGCGCCGCCGGATACTCTAACGGAGAAACTGGCGATGCCACGAGCGCGTGCGAGCTCCGATGTTTTCTCGCAGGGGAAGAAAGAGAATGCAATGCGCCGCCGCCGCCATTGTCGTGGTGGAGATTGAGCTTCAGTTTTCTTGCAGCAGGCCTTCTGTTCTCGCCGGAGGCAGCTCCGGTGAGTCTTTGAACGACGTCCCGGAAGGTATCCGGGTCGGCTAGGACGAAGGTGGTATCCGGGTCGAGCCCGTTTGTGAAAGAGTGGAATGTTGGTGGGTTGGAAGAGTTGTTGGGAGAAGAAGCAGCAGCCATGAGAGAGAGAGAGAAAGAGAGAGATGAAAATGACGAGGAAAGATGAGAAGCATGAGATGCTTTTATACTGTGTTTTTTCTTCATGAGAGACATCTTTTATTTCAAAATAATATTTTAAGGTGTATTCTCATATTCTGAAAATAATTTGATTATTGATTTAGTATAGGAAAAATAATTTTTTTAATTCAAGACTTGAAATAAATTAAAATTTTCAATTTAATACTTGACATGACATTGATGTTTTTTTATTGAGAATTTTATAAAATTAATAATTTTTTATATATTCAAGTATTGAGTTGAGTATTCTTTTTTCATATCTTGAATGAATAATTAAAGTGATTTTCAGGTCTTAAATGAATATTACTCCCTCTGTCCCGCCTAAATAGACTTTTTTTATTTTGATACATTAATTTCGGAGCTAATATTTAGTAATTAATTGTGGTTAATAATAAAATTGACAATTGTAATTAACTTATTTAAGACTCAAACAAGTTAATTACGATTGTCAATTTTATTATTAACTTCAATTAGTTACTAAATATTAGTTTCGAAATTAATGTATCAAAATGAAAAGTACCTATTTAAGCAGGACGGAGGGAGTACTATTTTATTTTAAAATTATATTTAGTTGTCATGTATATCTAAGAAATAATTATAGACATGAGTAGGGTTATAATTTATTGATTTAACCTTATATATAGCAAATATATACAACATTTGTCATGCATAGATAAGTATTTCCTTTTTGGAGATTTAAAACCGAAATTATGTATATTATCAAAATATATTATTCAGTTCCGATTAAATTGTTATATTTTGACCGGACACGATAACCAAGATATATGACTAGTAGTAGGTGATAGTGGAATGATTATTTTATTGATGAGTGTGAAAAACTTGCTATTTTAGGAAAGTTGACTAATATCATTAACGGACGGACGAAAAATGAAGAGTGGACAATTTATGTAGGATGGAGGGAGTACAAAATATCAATTTATATTCAAATTTAAGACAAGAGCAAATTTACGGTAACGAAAAGTTAATGACTTATAGATAAATTATAATTTAATATGCATAATTTATAATATTTTTTAATAATATGAAAAAATATAAATTTTTGGCAAGCTTCATCAACTTTTCATCACTGAAAATTTGAAAAAAAATGATAATTTATAATATATTTTGATAACATGTATAGTTTATAATATACTTGAGAAAATCAAAATAATTTGTAATATAATTGCTACTTTTCCCTTTATAAGTATATGATTAGATCATTTAGAAATTATTTAATCATGATGTTAAAATATATTCAATATTAAAGAAATAGTAAAATGATATATTTTTAATATAAAATATATGAATACGTAAAAATTATCATCTGTTTTGAATTTTCTAAGAGATAAAAAATATTCTGTATGATTTATATTATTTAAGAGATAATTAAAGAGATAAACATATTTTAATGACATAAAAGATTTATAAAAATAAAATATAATTAATAAATTGGCCAAAACATTAATTTTAGTATAAACTACACTTTTTTAAATTTTAGTACCAACTATTCACATTCTCAATTGAATGTCTAAATTATACTCCCTCCGTCCCGGTCAAATTGTCCACATTTGACCGGACACAATAACCAATGCATGTGAGTAGTAGTGGGTGGTAGTGGAATGAATATTTTATTGATGAGTGTAGAAAATTTGCTATTTTAGGAAAGTGGACTAATATTATGGGACAGACGAAAAAGGAAATGTGGACAATTTACTCGGGACAGAGGGAGTAAAAAATTATCAAATTTAGGATGAAAAAAAATTTCCGACAACAGAAGTTGACAGAATATACCTGAAATTTATGTCATATTAAAAATAAATTCAAACAAGAATATTACTCCGTATTTTTTAATATGTCATGAATTTTCAGCATGTCCCAACAACTTTCCCATGCCAGAAAAAAAATTTAGTCTTAGATTTCAATATTTTGTTATAGTTTAAACATTAAATTAAGAGAGAAAATAATTAATACTAAAACTTAAAAAAAAGGCATAATTTGTACTAAAATTAATATTTTTCGTCTAAATAAAACTTTTTGTCAACCCATTTGTTCAAAAAATCGAAGGGTTGCTAACAGTAACGGCTAGGGATGTCAATAAAGCCCGAAACTGATGGGTCGACTCGAAATCGGTGGGTTAAAATGCGGGTTAGGGTAAAAAAATTTCAACCCGAAATTATTTTTAACCGAAAGGGTTGAACCCGACGGGTTGGCGGCCCGAACGGGCTGAGCCCGGTGGGTTGCGGGTCGGCCCGTAGGTCCGGCAATATTTAATAATATATTTAATAATTTATTATTTATTATTTCTAATATTATTTATATCCTACTATACCCATTAATTATATACCTAATTTTCTAACCCTAATTTTCCGTCACACAAAATCTCATCAATATCTCCCAATGACGTAGTCCTTTACTCTCAAATCGAAAAATCTCTCATTTCTTCCTCTTTCACTGTCTTCCACTCGTCACTCTCCTAATTAGCGTACCTACTCATTTCTTCCTTTCAAGAACCTTTAGCCACTCGTTGTTATGTTCACCCAAGTGAAAGTTATATTTAATTTTTTAATCATTATTTTATCATTTTATACGTTGAGAAATGTACTTCTATTACTTAAATTAGTTGGTATATAAGGATTGATGTTTTTTTTTCTTTTCAAACTATGATTATCCACTTATCACTATTTTTTTTGCAAAGATATTGATATTTGATATCTTTTATTTATGTTGGTTCATCATTTTCTTTTTTTATTTTGTTTTAGGAGTTGTTAAAATATTTTAAGAAAATCTTTACGAAAATAAACTCGTAAATATTGCCAACCCGACGGGTCAGCCCGAAAACCGGTGGGTTAGGGTTAGGTTCAAGAATTTTTAGCCTGATAAAAATTCAGCCCGATTCAACCCGGACCGAATAGCCCGTAGACCGATAGGATTAGCCCGAAACCCGACGGGTTAGCCCGATTGACATCCCTGCTAACGGCTACATATTTTGTTTCGATGAATTTTGGTGTGTAGCCGTGCAAGCATGATGGGATGCGGCGGAAGATCATCGAGAATGATTTTCTGCTGTCTTCGTCGTTACAATTCCAACATTGTAGCCCACAGTAACCCTACTCAAGAATTCGTTTCACGATGCACATTTTCATGGAGCTCTAATTTAGGCGAAGCAACAATTTTGGGGAAAAGGATAAAAAACCAGCCCTTCGTTCATGCTGCAGAGAGGTTTTACAATCGGGGTAGCAATAATCGAGTGCCCCAGCTTAGGGGATGGAAGCGGTGGCTGTGGCGTCTCGAAACATCGGCGATTTGGGCGTTGTTCGGCTCTGCAATTGCTTGCTTCATCTGCAATGGGAGTTGGGACACTGTGCCGTACACGAAGAGAAGGCAGCTATTGCTTCGTCGATATGAAGAGGCGGCTGAGAAATTCGAGAGAATGAAGAAAAGCCTCGCGGGGTTTACACTGCCCCCGGCCCCTCTTTATTCTGACGGTGTTAGGGTTCGGACGATCGCACGGGATTTGATCGAGGGTTCCCAACGCAAAGAGGGTGATGCTCGAATCAAGAAAAGGTGGGAGGCCTTTGTTGTTAAGGACCCTGCCCACGCCATTGCGTCGTCTCATTGTGGGAAGATTGATTTCTTCGGGGGAGAGGATGCTGAGATTGCCGCATTTATCGCCCCTACGGTATTCTCTCTCTATCTCTCTGTAAATCATAGTTTTAAAAATAGCTAGGTGTTGGGCGCTCGAGTTGGGCTAGAGGTGGCCACGGGCCGGTTCAGGCCCGTTCCAGAAATGTGGAACCTGAACCGGCCCTTCTTTTTGCGGTTCCGGCCGGAATGACGGTTCCGGTTCCGGTTCAACACAGTTCCTGTTCGGTTCTGGTTCTGTTCGGAACCGGCAATTCGAGTGACGTGGCGCGTTGTCATTGGTCGATTTCAAACATTGGAACTTGGACCAGCCCGTCAAATTAAGGTTCGAGGAGGTTCCATTTGGCCACTCTCTAAGTGAGGCCTAGCGCCTAAGCGGTTTAGGTATCGATAAATAAAAATTAAAATTATATAAATTTTAATTATTTTTTAAAAGATATACAAAATAGGTAGTTTGAACCAATTAGGTAGCATGTAGCATAGTAGGCCACCTAGGTAGTGCATAGCGAGCTTAGTCAGGCAGATTAGGCGGCCTAGGCAGTGCCTAAACGGCGATTACTCGCCAAAATGATTATATGCTGGGATTTTGTGGGTAATCGATTCGGCTCGCCTAGCGCCTAAGCGGTCTTAGGCGAGGATTTTTACAACAATGGTGTTAATGTGTGCTGATGTTGGGATTCTGTTGCTCGATAGGTCGGCCGTGTTGTGGCGAATCACGATGTGGAGATAAACTCAATGGTGGCACTAGTATCTTTCGTCTTCTTCGTGATTTTCCATGTGTTCATCACCTTAAAGCCTTTTCTGCTAGGGTTCATGAGGTTTCCTCTTGGCCGGAGGTATCGTTCGAGTTTCTTTGTTGATATAGATATACACACATACATACATTTATATGCTGCTGCTTCATTTGTTGATTCATTAGTTTCTTTGAATGTGTTTGCTTTAGTTTTGGATTCTCTCAACAACTTCAGTTTCACATCATGCCCCTCCCAATCAATAGACTGTGTGTTGAAAGAAATGCTGTATTACAATCTTTGATTTGTAATGGATAGGGTGGAGCAAAACCGAACCGAACCTCTAAACCAATCTGAGCAGTAGTTTCGGTTCGGTTTTTTAGTGTACATGGTTTTGGTTCGATCTGATTCTTTTAGAGTTTTTGGTTTTCGGTTGGGTTTGGTTTTTAAACCGAATTACCGACATGTATTATATATATATATAATTTAAATATAGAAACAATAAAACATATAAAATTAAATTATAAAATCTTTATTTTATTTAAAATCTCTAAATTAAAATATTATACATTAAAATATATGTTTTAATTCAAGTATTTTATAAAAATGGGCAGGAGATATTGGTTAAAACCGAAATTGAAATTGCCGGTTTGGTTTGGTAAAACTGCCAAGCTGAACCGAAACCGTATTAGTAGTTTGGTTCGGTATGGATTTTGGAAAAATTTGGTTTGGCAGTTTAGGCAGTTCGATTTACTTTACCGACGGTTGCTCACCCTAGTAATAGATGGGGTTTATCATTTTGGTTTAGTGGTCTATCTTCTTTCTTTTTCTTCTTTTTTTTATTATCTCCATTTCTGTGTATTGTCTCTGATGGTGATGAAGCTTTGCTGATGTGATTTCATGTGATGGAACAGTCTGTTATATTGGGCGGTATGGATCGAGGTCTCCGGGTGGATAGACAAGATATACTCCCTCAAGTAGGTTCTTACATTAAACTGAGTTTCAGAATTGGTGATTAGTTTTGCAAACATCCATCATACACAGCAAGATTCTGTTTTGGTTGGCAGGACGGATCTTGAAGCTGATTACATCGGACTGATGCTCGTCGCCTCTGCTGGATACGACCCTCGGGTGGCTTTGCAGGTGCGCGAGAAGATGGGAACAAGTGGTTCGAGTTGGGAGAAGATGAGAGCTCGACGACTCGTTCTTCATAGGGAAGAAGCCCTTTCCAAATACAAGGAGGTCTGGGCAGCATGTGTATGAGAATTGTTGGTTGTAGAATCTTTGCCATCATATATTAGGAATATGGTAGTAAATGTAGATGAAAACTCTAGGCATCTTCCACGGGAGAGGAGCGGTTTTTATTATTATGTATTTATATTAACCCTACAAGGTTTTCATTAGTTCGCTCTGCAGTTATTTGTCTTTTTCATATTTTTTTGTTGATATATATGAGTCGTATCAACATACGTTGTTCATATATACTCCTTTCGTTCCATTAGATTAGTCCATTTTGGTTTCGGCACAGAAACCAATGTTTGTGAGTGTAGTGAATTCAATATTTTATTAATGTGAGGATATTTTTTAACATTTTAGGAAAGTGGACTAATTTTATGATACTACTACTAGGAGTGATGATAATGAGCCGAGCCGAGTATTGTCAGGCTCGAACTCAACTCAATCGGACTCAAATTTTCAAGCTCGAGCTCGACTAAGTGTCAAACTCGTCGAGCCTGACTCGCTCGATATTTTTAATTTATTTTAAATTTTAATAAAAATATTAAATTATTTATTACTAAATAATAAATTTAGGAATAATAATTTTGATTAAATTAAGCTCGATAAGGCTCGTGAACCTAGCTCGATTTGAGCTTTACCTCGATAAGGCTTGCGAGCCTATCGAATCGAGTATCATGAAGTTCAAGCTCGAAAACTACTCGAGCATCTCAAACTCAACTCGATTAGTATTAAATCAATCTCGAGTTTTTTTCGAGCCGATCCAAGTAGCTCGCGAAGCGACTTGACTCATGCTCACCCCTAACTAAAGTACAAAAGAGAAAAAAAAAAAATGAAGTCCCAAATTATGTAATAGAGAGAGAGAGCCAACACTTTCATGCATCACTGAACTAAGAAAAACACTAACTGATTAGTTAATTATTCACAAGTTCACACATTGTAAATGCCCGCTGTGCAGACAGAAAAAACTCATGTATTTTTATTGCAATGGTAAGAAAAAAACACTGAGTAAAAAAATCGAGCATTGATGGGGTGTGGTTTTCTTACAGAGAGAGATCAGCCAAGTCGAAGGTCGTGGTGACAGCTTTGCACCATGACTTGAGCTTCTTGTCCCTCACCTCTTGGCTTATGGCCGGATGAAACTTGGTGTCCTTTTTCGTCTTTTCGCCCGACGAGAACACTTGGTTCTCGGTCCAGACGCCGACGGCCAGTCCGGCAGCGTAGGCAGCTCCAAGTGCAGTTGTTTCAATATCAGCTGGCCTCACCACAGGGCTGCCCAGCAAATCAGCCTGCAAATGTCCAAAAAAAAAAGTGTGATGGGTAGTTGTAGTGAGTAGTTTATGATAGGGATGAGTATTCGGTTATTCGGTTCGGTTTGGTATGTAAAATAATCGAACCGAAATAACTGAATTTACATTTGATGTAACCGAACCGAATCGAATTATCGAAATAACTAAACCAAAATTCTTATTCGATTTTCGGTTATAACCGAATTTTAGTATAAATTTAATAAATTAATAAAAATAAAAATTATATATATTTATATTAATTATTTTATATCTATTAATATTAAATATATATAAATTTGGTTATTTCACTCCAGAAAAAAATAACAAAATCGAAATATTGAAAAAAAAAAAATTAACCAAAACTAACCGAAAACCGGAATAATTGAACAAAAATAACCAAATTTATATTTGAGGTAACTGAACCAAACCGAATTATCAAAATAACTGAACCAAAATTCTTATTCGGTTATAACCAAATTTTAATATAAATTTAATAAATTAATAAAATTAAAAAATAAAAATTATACATTTATATTTATATTAAATATAATATATATATATATTAATTTAAATACATATTATATATTTATTACTATTATATATATAAATTTGGTTATTCGATTATTTCGGTCCCGAAAAAAAATAACCGAACCGAAAACAAAAATATTGAAAAAGAAAATTAACCGAACCTAACCGAAAATCGAAATAACTGAACCAAAACAACCGAAATTTTTTCGGTTCGATTTCGGTTTTCGATTTTTTCGGTTTCTTGCTCATCAGTTTATGATACCGAGCAGTTGAATGATGACCTGAATCTGCATCAGCAGGTTGTTGACGGTGGCGCCGCCATCAACTCGGAGAAGAAACTCCCCCTTCTCGCTCTTCATCGCGCCAGCATCCTTGTGCATCGAGTCCAACACATCCTTCACCTGAAAGCACATGCTCTCCAGCACAGCCCGAGCAATGTGGGACTTGTTCGTAAACCTCGTGATCCCGATGCAGACTCCCCGGGCGTCTTCGCGCCACCAAGGCGCGAAGAGCCCGTTAAAAGCTGGCACGAAGTAAACCCCGCCGCACGAGTCCACCTGCATTGCCAGCTCCTCGATCTCACCAGCACTCTTGATCATGCCAAGGCTGTCTCTCAGCCACTGCACCGCTGCACCGGCTATGGCGATGGACCCCTCCAATGCGTAGTTGGTCGGAGCGTTGGGCCCTAGCTTGTAAGCCAGAGTGCTCAACAACCCGTGCTTCGATTGAATCACCTCCTCACCTGTGTTCAACAAAATAAAGGCACCAGTCCCATATGTGCTCTTGGCTTCACCTCTCCTGCATGCTTGTCCCACCATTGCAGCATGCTGGTCGCCGAGGCACCCGGCGATGGGGATCCCGGTAACCGGCCATCCTTTGCCGATGTTTCCTACAATCTCTGCATTGGAAATGATTTTAGGCAAGATTTCTGAAGGAATCTTGAGAGTATCAAGAATGGATTTGTCCCATTGGAGAGTTTTGAGGTTCATCAGCATAGTTCTTGAAGCATTGGAGACATCCGTGAGATGCAGACCGCCGTCTTTCCCTCCGGTCAAGTTCCAGATCAGCCAAGTGTCGATTGTTCCGAACAATGCATCGCCTTTCTTCACGGCCGTTTTAACGGAATCCACATTTTCTAACAACCACAGCAGCTTCAATGCACTGAAATATGTGCTTATTGGCAAACCACATGCCTCTGCAAAATGAGTTCTCCCTCCAGACAGCTCCTTTTCCAGTTTTCTGATCAGAAATGTCAACAAAAGAAATGCTTTCATGAATGCAAAGAATTGTTACCGACCTAAAAACGAGTAAACCCATTTTAGGCTCATCAAAGAGCAAAGCATTTATAAAGTCAAGACCGAAGAAATGATTCGCTCTACACGTTTTCAAGACCCAATTGAAGAGACACGACTGTTCGAACAGCTGCATCAGCCGAAGAATTGTAAGCTTTCATTAAAAGCTGTATTTATTGTAATATTATCGTAATACTACAGCACTAAGTATTACAATTCCTGTTTTATTCATAACTCATTCTACTCTTTTCAATTCTAGTTCAAGTATTCTTATAAAAGAACCATCAAAAAATTTGAGCATTAAACAAGAATCATACAACTTGATGAATTGAATACTTGCCTTTAACACAAGAAGCTAAAACATATACCAAAGCAAGGGTTGTGTTAACATTCATAACCCATATCTACTTCTAAAATATAAAGGCAAGTCCACAGCAAACTCAACCCAATTTGGTTATTGCAGATTCAAGAATGGAGTATCAATGGAGAGAGAGAGGGGGAGAGAGAGACCTGCAGATTGAGCTGGTGCGAGCATCCATCCAAACAATGGCATTATAGAGAGGTAAACCAGTGGATCTGCTCCAAACAACAGTGGTTTCTCTCTGATTGGTCAGACCAATTGCTTTCAATCCACTATCAACATTATGCCCTGCAGCAGTGGCTTTGTCAACAGCTTTTGCAACACACAGTCTCACACTCTCAAGAATCTCCATTGGATCATGCTCCACCCATCTGCCTCACACAGTGATATATCCAATCAAAACCCACAACAAATAGAGAGAAACATAGAATATTCAATCATTAAATTTGAAAGATTTCATGAGAGAAACCAATCACACATTGAAAATATCAAAAAGCCCAGAAAACCCATAAAAAAAGATTCAATGTTTCACACTTCAAATCACACAAATATTCAATCTTTATTTCAACACAAACAATCCCAGAAAAAAATATTGAATAATCACGCACTAAAAATCGAGAAATTTTTTTATAAATTGTCTTCGATTGATACCCTGATTGTGGATAGATTTGAGGGAATTCAACTTGGTGGGATCCAACGCATTGAGCAGAGCGATCGTAGATTATGAATCTTGTGCTGGTTGTGCCTTGATCTATCGAGCCAATGAACACTTCTTCCCCTGACATATTTCTTGAATCCTATTTTCCTTCGATAGTCGAATTTGATTTCTAAATCCAGCAGTTGTGTTGTGACAGTGGGAATATGTGATGTGAAGTCAATAAATGATCTGCGGAAAAAGTCAACCTTCATGAAATTCTTGGTGGAATGATTAATGATTTTCTCAATCATAAAAGCATAATTTAATAGATGTAGTTGAGATTTGTTAACCAACTATATATTTTTCTTTACACAAACTCACAATTATGAGAAAGAAATAAGTGAAATCCATAGGTTGGCATCTTATTAATAACTGAAAATTATTAAATTATCTAAATTTGAGTTAGATTGTTCTTATAAAATGTAATATAAATCGAGTTTTTATATTTCATTACTAGATTTACAACCGCGCACTGCGCGAATAAAAATTATTTAAAATAATATACAAATAGTCTTATTCATAATATTATGGTGAATAATATTATTCATTTTATTGAATAATAACTTATTTTTCTATTTTGTATAAATTATCAAATAAAGAATTACCGTATTTTAGTATAATGTAATTTGTTTAAAATAATACTAATTAGATATTATATAAATATATGAAAATAATATTTTATTTTAACATGTACACATTTTAAAACATACTATATAAATTGACATTCAATCATCAACTAATAATTGTAAAAATGTGTTTACTTTATTAAATACTTTTTTTATTGAAATTTGTATACGTCTCTCAATAATTTTGGAGGAAAAATCCTGGAACTCCTTTAGTATATTACTAGAATCATACCCCGTGCGTTGCACGGAAATAATTTTTATACTTAAATTTAAATTTCAATATAAGATAATATATTTATGTTAAAATTTATATTTCATCCAAATAAACCTATGTACTATATATATTAAGAAAAATATTCTGATGTTTTAAAAAGTTGTATAAAGAATACTAAATAAGGATATATACTTATAAAATATAAATAGTATTTATCAGATGATCAATAACAAAAATATTTTTCAGTTGAAAAATAATATATTCAAAACTGCATTAATAACATACGTAGATATATTAATTTTGCAATATATTAATTGAATAACTTTGACATTTCTAACACTTATTAATTATTATATTTTTTAAATATTTTAGATTAAATATATTTAATTCATCTATGTTATCTAGATGCAAAAATCACTAAGTTTTCATATTGTCAAAATACATATTTTTAATGAAAGCGTATATATCCTAAACTTTGTACTCCCTCCGTCCCGGCTGAATTGTCCCAGTGACTTTGGGCACAATAACCAAGGAGTGTGAGTGTAAAGTAAGTTGAGTGGAATTAATATTTTATTATTGAGTGTGAAAAAGTTGTCTTTTTAAGTAATGAGACAATTGAGGTGGGACGTACGGAAAAGGAAAGTGGGACAATTGAGGTGGGACGGAGGGAGTAATATTTAGAACTTGAATTTGCGTAAAAAAATCAAAGTTATTATTTAAATTTGGAACATGAGTGGAAAAACACAATAAACAGTTTTTTTTTAAAAAAAAATTGGAAATATAATTATCTTACAAAAATGAATAAATAATTGGAAGATATACATGAATTTATTTAATATATTTTATTTGATGCTACATGATTTTCGAAAATTTTGGAGGGAAATATTTGGAAATCCTTTAGTATATTATATAGATATAGATATATATATATAGATAATATATACACAGAATAGAAAATTAAAATAATTTAAAATAAACATTAATAAAATTTGATAGTTTGCTAAAAGATTCTAATTATTTAGGTGTTCAATGGTACATTTTATCAACTTACATAATACTTTATCCAAATATATTCTAAATGAAATTGAAGTATTTTGTTCGTGTTCATCACCGTCTTTTATTAGATTTTGAAAGGTCCATTAATTTTGAAGGTTTGAATCGTAACTTGTTGATACAAACAAGTTATTTTCACGGTTTCACTACTATATCACGAACATGTGACTAACCTTGCGGGTATATTAAATAGTTGTGTAACATTCCTTCAAAAAAAAAACTTGAAGTTTTAAGTGTATGTTTATTATAAGTTTTAAAAGATTTGGAGAATTAAGTGTGTTGGCAAGTAGTGATTGTGTTAGCAAGTTAAAAAGCTGTATTTATAGTTTCGCTCAAATAAAATAATCAAAATTAAAATTGAGATTTAGAAAGTAATTCAAAATGGCAACTTGGAGGGCAAAAGAGGCAAGTTCTACAAATATGGAAATGGGATAAGAGCACAGCAAAAGTTTAAGGAATTATCCGGTGTGGGATGCGATTGCACGCCGTTCAATGCTCGATAAAAAAAAGTCGCTAATAATTCATGCGACCAAAACCTTGCATCATTATTATTATGTAGTTAATGGATTAATTATAAGCAAAGTCTATTATATATTATTATTATTATTATTATTTACACTTACAATTTAAGTTATTTAATATTTTTTCACAAGTGAGTTCGACTAATTTTGGTGACGATCTATAAAGTTGACTCTACACAAGTTTCATCGAGTTTTGTGGAAGCCAACCATATTATCAAGATTTCATCATTGTAATAAAATTCAACTATTAATTATAAAATCAGATAGTTAGGAAATTGATATTTCATTATTATAAAATGGCCCAAATTATTATTCAATATTTCAGGAAAAAAAAATCCAACAATTTTTTCCATAGTCAAGAATAGAATAATTGAGAGAAAGATAGTGTACACAGTCTATATCATACATAGGAATGTCAATCGAGCCGATCCATCGGGTTTTAGGCTAATCCTATCGTGCTACAGGCTATTCGGTCCAGGTTGAATCAGAATGAATTTTTATTGTGTTAAAATTTTTGAACCTAACCCTAACCCACCAGTTTTGGGTTTACTCGTCGGATTAACAAGATTTACGAGTTTATTTTTCTACAGATTTTCTTAAAATATTTTAACAACCCCTAAAATAAAAAAAGAAAATATGAATAAACATATAAAAAAAAATTCAAACAACAATATATTCAAAAAAAAAATGTGATAAGTGGATAAAAGATGGTTTAATCATAGTTTGAAAAAAAAACATCGATCATTATATGCCTACTAATCTATATCTCTACTAATACTAAAGCAAAAAAGTAGTTACAAGAAAAAAAAAAAAAAAAAAAAGGAGGGAACAGTTATTTGAGCAAATAAATTATTAGTTAATTTTATCAAGATACATTATGATATAATTAAATAATTATTACTTAATACAAATTATTATAATCAAATTTGTCTAATAATTATCTCAAATTTTGTTTTTATTTCTATATCCTATGATAATCAACAAATATTTTATTTTTCTTCATTAAGTATCAATAATTTTTTTTAAATCAAAATCTAGATAATTTATAATTGGATCATTTATATAAATTTGATTATCACTGACTATAAATAAATTCATATAAACATAAAAAATTGGATGGTGATTACCAAATAAAATTGTTTTTTAAATTATATTTTTTTGAATATTGTAAAATAATAATATTCACCAATAATATTAATAAACTAATACAACATTAATAAGTCTATTATATATATATATATATATATATAGGGATGCATTATGTGGTTACCCTCTCTCCTATGTTATATGAGGCCAAAATCCAGCCATTCAAATCAAAAACGGACGTTCCAGTTTAAATCTTGAATCTGAAAATTTCGCTGCATTATGTTTCATTGTTTGGTACATTATTAGGGTAAATTTGTCTTTTTTAAATTTATGATTTCAAATTACGTAAAACATAATTCATATCCCCTAAACTTCATTTTTCTCTCTCTAAAACTTTAATATATAAAACTTTAAATAATCATAACTCACTCAATTTAAATTATTTTTTTATGTATTATATATCAAATTAAAGATAATTTAATTATCTTTCAAACGAAATCCATAATACATATGTTCGGAATAATATAATCGTAGTAAAACTAAATAATGTAATAGTTACAACTAAATAATGTAACATAATACATACGATAATGCAATGATACATTTAAATGTATTGTAACATTATTTTGTTCTTAATGGTATAGTATAAGTGGTATTATTCGTACATTATTCGTCAATTGAATGGTACATTACGGAATGTGTTGCGTATTTTCTTCTCAGCTCATTTGGTCCTTGATAAAAGTACATTATGTTTGCAAAATAATAGACAACTTGGAACATTACTTAAGTTTTGAATGCTACATTATCTATTACAAATTTGGTGCATTATTTGTTTACAATTTCAATATTATACCAAAACCTGCAAAATAATAGACAACTTGCAAATACAGAGCAGCCATCATTTCATCCTCGCTGCCTCTGATGTTTCTTACTCCAAATTTGTCATGCGTATTAGATTTTGTTTCAGTAAAATTCTACGGTATCTTATTCTTCAAACAAAAGAAAGTATACCATAGAAGCCTGGGTCTAGTCGATACTTACTGGGAAGAAGTCAGTTTTATGCATCAACCAGAAGAATATCACATTCATCAAAGCAAGATAGCCTCCAAGAACAATGCCAGTAGCAAAAATCTCTTTCAATTTCCAGCTATCAAGCAGTGCGCTATTAAAGATAATGTAGTATATATAGAATAAATAATGTATCAACTATCATATATATAATGTAACATCTACATAGTAAAAATTGGTCGGCTGGTAGTAACCAATAAATTGCACCAACGTGCATAACAGATACCAAAAACCACCACTAACTGTTGGCTGCGAAAATACTGACAAAGACCAACCAAAATAGATAACAACGAAGAGAAAAATAGCCAAAGTTGGATTATTGAAGGAGAACCATTGCAAGATTGAGAGTTTTCTGCACATATGTCATCACCATTGTATTCCAACTCACACAATCCCTTTCAGGCATTCTATCGAACAGCTTATTCGCGACCTTCGTCATCCCCAAATTCACATACCTACAAGCATGTTATTCAAACAAATAAGCAAAATCTTTATTCGTGTATGTGTAATATCCGAGAAATAATTCATGGAATAAAATTTAAAGGTTATCAACATATTTATTTTCTACAAAATGGGAAAGGTGAATTGGTGGTAACATGAATTTTATAAAGGAATGCAAAATTTAATTTGTGAATAATTCATGTATTTATATTTTACAAGTTTGGAGAAATATTTGGGGTTGTACGAATTAAATAGGGAAGATATGATGAGATCTTCTTCATTTTTCAACCACATGCAAACCTAGCATCTATATGTGCTAATTGTAAAGAAATAGGCGTGGAAAAAAAAGAAACTTCAGAGATGAGACATGAAATTAATTACAGATATCCCCTATAGATATCACCTAAGATATCTTAAATTCCATGCACATGATAGCTGAAAGCAGACCAAGAAGAAGTCAAGTTCGCTGCCTATATAATTTCCCCTGTTCAACACCATTCTTCTGCACCTATTTCCCTGAATTTTCCAACCACTCTCCGGCGAACATCTCGTCGTGCCACCACCATCTTCGTATAGCTCGTAGTTCAGAGATCACGCAGAAATTGAGAACACCCATTTTCGTCGAGAAACGAGAGAGAAATCGTCGTCTGAAGTCGCTGCGACGATCAGTCGGAATTTCCGCACCTTCCAACTGCACCTGTTCATCACCAAATTCCGGCATCATTCCGGCAAAATTTCGACTCACCACCACCACCCACTCAAAGCCTGTACTACGTAGTTTACACAGCAACTGAGATCACCCAATTCCGTCGTGAGA
Organism: Plectranthus barbatus; assembly: GCA_026898455.1. Classification (NCBI taxonomy): domain Eukaryota; kingdom Viridiplantae; phylum Streptophyta; class Magnoliopsida; order Lamiales; family Lamiaceae; genus Plectranthus; species Plectranthus barbatus. Next base: position 233,734 of record JAPKLW010000738.1, read on the forward strand.
CGAGAAAGATATCGTTGTCCGAAGTTGCTGCGACAGTAAGTCGGGATTTCCGCAGCATTATTTATAACTTGATAAATTGACGACGAGACTTAGATTGGTTTACATATTCGTGTTCCTCGTGAAAACAGGAACATTTTGACACCAAACCCCGGCCGACCCATTCACCAGAGCGCCGCCACCGTCGTCGAGAAGAATCAGCGAGGTGAGCTTCGTCACCTCCCTTTTTCAGCTGATATTTCTGTTTTCCGGCGAATCGTGGTGCATTTCATGGTCATGGGTCGACATATATTCGGGTAGGATAGGAATCGAAATGGCCGGAGTTGGATCGTCGACGCTCGCATGCCTGCTATTTTCTTTTTCTTACGATTCTGCACATATTGTATATACGCGTGTGTGTATTAATGTGTGTGTGCATTAATATGTTATCTCCATTATTATGTTATTATTAGTATTATTATAATAATAAATTTTGTATTATTATTATTATATACACACACAAGTATATATATATATATATATTATATTATATACACACGAACACATATAATATATATATATACATATATATATATATATAGTTTATAATATAATATATATATATATATATTATTTTATTATTATGATTTATTATATTAACTTAGTTTATATTTGTGTAACTTGTTCAAATTAGCTAATTGATTATGTCAACTAGATTTAACGATATTTCAAGTGTTTATAAATGTTGTAAATTATGTAATCAAATTAGGTACGTAATTGGGCGTTAAATTACTTTGAATCGATTAATGCATTGTCGATTATGGGTGTACCCGTTTAATATATATATAACCGTACTTTATTTAAGTTGATTCGTTAACCATGAATTTGTTAATTTATATAGTTGTATTTGGTTAAAGTCACATAGATGTTTAAGGGGATAAATTGTTTAGAAAGGGTATCGAGTTCCATGCATGCCTTGATATACGAGGA
>JAPKLW010000738.1:235099-252402 GCA_026898455.1 Plectranthus barbatus
TATATATATATATATTATTCTCTATGATTTTTATAAATCCGGTACAGATTCATTTTTATAATTTAAAATATTGAATAGTATATAACATGTATTAAAACAAACAATAAGTAACACACTAATATAAATATGTATAAAACTATATTTAAAATCATAGTCGTAATTATAGTGAATATCACAAGTTTTTTTTTTCAATTCTTATACCCTCTATATTTTAAAACCACTAGATTACAAACAATTAACTTTTTAAATGTAGGCACATCACTATGATTTTTTTAAATATATAATTTAGTATTTATTATTATTCTAGAATATATAAAATATGTTCAGCAGTTTGATTTTTTTGTTTTACTTCTTTAGTGTTTTCTATATGTTAAAAAATATAAAATCTAGGTAAATCAATTGATTTTTTATTTTATTAATGTAAAAAATATAAAACATTGGTTGAGCAAGTTGAAAATGTGTATCGATAATCATATCTATTGAATACATAACTATTAAATGTATAATATTTAAATTATATTGTGACGTATATTAGTTACCTAAAATTATAAATATCATTTATTACATTATATCTTTTTAATAATATTTGAAATACTAGTTTTAGTAAATGATATAAATGATATTTTGGGTAACGAAAAAATAGGTATAAGGAATTAGGTGTATTATTAATGGATGTAATAGGAAATAAATAATAGTAGAAATAAATAATAAAAAATATTATATATATAGGGAGACGATCCAATGAGAAATATCTTAACGTGAGAAAGTGAGAAATATGCTTGATTGTGTTCATGATGTCGCTTGATTGTATTCAAGTTGTTGCTTGATTGCAACGTTGTTTGGTTGTGTTTTAGTTGTTGCGTGTTTAAATATCAATTATTAATTTTTTAGATCTAATGGACAAGATTTTTTTTTCTCACAAGGGGATTTTTTTTTACATGATCTCTCTCTCACACACAAACACACACATATATATATATATATATAGAGTTCTGATCATATGAGAATAGTTGTTAAGGTGAGAACATGTGAATAGAAATGAAGTAATTTTAAGATAAAATGAACAAAAATGAAGATAAAAATGAACAATATTTTAGAAAAACTGAAGGCTAAAAAGTACAATGAATGAAATCGAAGATGAAATGAAGAAAATGAAAGATAAAATGAAGATGAAGTATTTTAAGGTTAAAATGAATATTTTTTCACTGAATGATTTTGATGTTAAAATGAAGTATAGCGAGGATATAATGTAGTATTCTCATATTCTCTACATTATTATTGACTCGAACCCTAACTCGCATTTTAGCCAACTGATTTCAAACTGAGTCATTAATTTCGGGCTTTATTGACATTCCTAATCATAATAACATAAAATGAGACATAAACATGATAAAGTATCGCAAACTATATTATTGTGAAAACAATTAACTTCTTCATGAAAATAAATAAATTGTTATTAAACTCTATTTTATATTATACTACATATGTTATTATTTGGTAGGATTAAGATGCCTCATTTCCTTGGATATTGACGCAGTAGCGATCTAGGTCTGGAGTTTTGACAACCAGCCTACCATTTTCTTTTATTTCTTTATAGAGTATTATTTAACACTATCATATTACTCATTTTCTCCAATTTAGATTGTCTTTTTCCGAATTTTTCCTTTTCCGACAGTGAAATCGAAGACATTTTAGGATGAGGTCGTGTCTACATTACGAGAGTTTACTTTTTCTATTTTTATTTTATTATTTTGAAATTTGAAATGAATATAATTAAAGATAATTGCAGACTAAGTGTCTTTATTATTATTTTTTTAATAAGTCAACATTAATCAAACTCACACACACTCACACACCCAGATGTCCCATTGGGAGCTCGAACCTGTGACCTTTCAGTCACAGGAAATGTGCTTTAACCACTACACTCCAAGCGAAGGGACTACTAAGTGTCTTTATATATACTCATTCCGTCTCATTTATTTGATCCTATTTTAACTAGCACGAATCTCAAAACTCATTTATGAATACATTAAATATTTGAACAAATTTTCTGAATTATCTTTATTTAGCAATAACTATTAATAATAACTTTATTAATTATGTTCAATTTATATGGGTAAATTTGTAAACACATGAAAAAACAATACTAAATTTAGATAATGGATCATATAAATGGGACTCTCTAAAAAAAAAATATGGATCAAATAATCGGGACCGAGGGAGTATAAAAAAAGGAAATATGGGTATTGATTTTGAATTCCTCGTCACCGCTGACGTGTCACGAATATTTATGATTTTGTCTTATCCAATACATAGAAAGTAATTTTTAAATGTAAAATATAGTATATATTTACAGCTAAAAATGGATAAATAGGGATTAGGGGGGAATAATATATTCATTTATGATTCTCAATAAGGAAAAGGAGTAGATAATTAGGGTGCACCTTCGTGTAGAGTAACATTGCCCCAATTATCCCTTTAATTTTGGAAAGGAATTTTTAATCCTATAAATGAGCTTCACCAGCTCTGCCTTTAAACCTCCTCAAAATCGTGACTCTCTCTCTCTGCTCCACTCTCACTCTCACTCTCACTCATCCTCACCGCTTCGTTTCTTCTTCTTCTTCTTTTATTTTTTCTTGAATATTTTTGTTAATTTTTATTTTCCGAGTTGGTTCCGGTTAGGGTTCCGGTGAGAATGGCATTGCTGTCAGATCTGGGGACGGAGATCGTGATCCCGGTGTGCGCCGTCGTCGGTATCCTCTTCTCGCTCGTTCAGTGGTATTTCGTTTCATGCGTGAAGCTAACGCCGGAGCGCGGCGTGGATGGGCATACGAAGAACGGGAAGAATGGGTACGGCGACTACTTGATTGAGGAGGAGGAAGCCATTAATGACCAGGGCGTTGTTGCGAAGTGCTCCGAGATCCAGAACGCCATTTCTGAGGGTTAGAGCTGTTTTAGATCTCTGTTGAACTCGACCAGATCTGACTTTAGCACTCAGCTTGTGTGTTGTTATTTCTGCTTGCTTGCTGGTTTGAGCTCTGTTTTTTTTTTTTTTTTTTTGCTGATAATGATCTTATGGTGAATTTTCGGACTTTCTTTTCGTGTTCTGTGGGTTTTAGACTTGCAACTGAGAGAATGATGGTGGTTTTAGTAGGAAGATGATTTTTTTGTGTTTCTATGATTTCGTTGTTGTGGAAATTATTAGAGCTGCAAACGTGAATGTGTGTCCACCGTCATGTTTTACTTGATCGGTATTGAAGTTACCTTTTTATTTACTCTGCTGCTCATTTTTAAATGGCCATTAATCATTTTTTTACTAAAGGAATAGAAAAATAGTTTTTTTTTTCGTGAATTCAAGTTTCATATCTGGATTGAGATTTTGGATCATAATGTATAGTCACCGACAAAGATTTTATAAAGTTTACTGAGGTTTAATGTTATCATTTTACTTGAGATTGCTGGTGTTTATATTTTTCCTGTTTCTTTCTACATATGATACAGGCCCACACACACACTGTATTGTTGTATTTGAATTACAGTGTTACATTTTGATGTGCTTTCTTGGCGGCGGATACAAACTTAGGGTTTCATGTATATTGCTATGTATGATGTGGCACTGAGGAATTGAAACGGATCTTATTTTATTAATTTATGTTCTGACCACTGCCTCTGTGATTTATTTAATTCTCTAGGTTACCTAGATCTTGGGAAGATTTTATGAATATCTTATTCCGCTAATCTTCTAGGGTTTAGGGATAAAAAAAGTCTTAAAACTGGTGAAAGAAAATTAATTTATTATATTTGCTTGTGTTTATGTGAGTTACTTATGCTCCTTGCGTCATTCAATCGATTCATGTATGCATTTTTTTTCCAGCTTTGTATTTCACTTGAGAAGATATAAAATACTTAATGGTAGATTGAAAAAAATATTTACTGTCAGAAAACATTATTATCATATAAGTGATAATATATTATTCTGCACGGTGAAAAAAGATCTGGGGAATATTCATGATATTAATTCTCACAGCGTTGGTTTTTCCTAGTTCATTTTCATTTCAAGTAGTTTGCATCACATTACTTAGATGGGTTTGGAGGCACATGTTCTTGATTTAATGGCGATTGTTTTTGTTCATTGTTCTGGATAATCTTGATTGTTTGATTGTTTTGGTTCAGTTAAAACATGATAGTTCACTGAGATTAATATTATTCTTGGCTTTACAGGTGCAACATCTTTTCTGTTTACGGAATATCAATATGTGGGAATATTCATGGTTGCTTTTGCCATTCTCATTTTCCTGTTCCTGGGTTCAGTGGAGGGTTTCAGCACAAGTAACCAGCCATGTACTTATGATAAGGAGAAGCTTTGCAAGCCGGCTCTTGCAACTGCCATATTCAGTACAATTTCCTTCTTACTTGGTGCTATAACCTCTGTTCTTTCTGGTTTCCTTGGGATGAAAATTGCCACCTATGCTAATGCAAGGACAACACTGGAAGCTAGAAAAGGTGTTGGGAAAGCTTTTATTACTGCCTTTAGATCTGGTGCAGTTATGGGTTTTCTGCTAGCTGCAAATGGGCTATTGGTTTTATATATCACAATTAACCTATTCAAGTTGTACTATGGGGATGATTGGGAAGGTCTTTTTGAGGCAATCACTGGATATGGTCTTGGTGGATCCTCCATGGCTTTGTTTGGCAGAGTTGGTGGTGGTATTTACACCAAGGCTGCTGATGTTGGTGCTGATCTTGTCGGAAAGGTTGAAAGGAATATTCCCGAAGATGATCCTAGGAACCCTGCTGTAAGTCCTCTTTACATCCCTGTAGTTATTCTATTTAGCAAGGGACTTGTGCTAATATTCATTTTATTACCCAGGTGATTGCTGACAATGTTGGTGACAATGTCGGAGATATTGCTGGAATGGGGTCTGATCTTTTTGGTTCATACGCCGAATCATCTTGTGCTGCTCTTGTTGTGGCTTCTATATCATCTTTTGGAATGACTCACGACTTCACTGGGATGTGCTATCCATTGCTTATTAGTTCCATGGGTATCCTGGTTTGCTTAGTTACTACTCTCTTTGCTACTGACTTCTTTGAGATAAAGGCTGTCAAGGAGATTGAACCTGCATTGAAAAAGCAACTTATCATATCCACTATTCTTATGACTGTGGGAATTGCAATTGTGACCTGGACTTCCCTGCCATCATCATTCACGATCTTCAATTTTGGTGTTCAGAAGGATGTGAAGAACTGGTAAACAGTGCTCCTTACTTGCGTTCTCTAGTGCACATTCGCGTTTCATTTTTTAAGGCTGTTTGTATTGGGAGCTTTAAAATATTTACATTATGTGCTTTCTCTCGTTTGTGTGCATTTTTTGCATCTTTGATAAGTTTGCTGGCTGTGTGCTATCCATTAGAACTCACTCAATATTACATTACAGGCAGTTATTCCTTTGCGTTTGTGTTGGACTTTGGGCTGGACTTATCATTGGATTCGTGACTGAATATTACACTAGCAATGCCTACAGGTACAAACACGACTCTTTTTCTTTACCGGTTAATTTATTCCTGCTTGATATATGATATGTGCTGATATGTGCAGCCCTGTCCAAGATGTTGCTGATTCCTGCAGAACTGGTGCTGCGACCAATGTTATATTTGGTCTTGCCTTGGGATATAAATCAGTTATTATCCCCATTTTTGCCATTGCTATTAGCATTTTTGTCAGTTTCACATTTGCTGCTATGTATGGTATTGCTGTAGCAGCTCTGGGAATGCTAAGCACAATTGCTACTGGGTTGGCCATTGATGCTTATGGTCCCATCAGTGATAACGCTGGAGGTATTGCCGAGATGGCTGGCATGAGCCACAGGATTCGTGAGAGAACTGATGCCCTTGATGCTGCCGGGAACACCACTGCTGCTATTGGAAAGGTGTTTTAAAAAGATATTGCTTCTTAATTGAGAATATATTGATTTCTGGTATCATTTTGCAACTTGCTTGATTTTTTACACAGCTCATAATAAATTGGAATTCTTGTTCTCAGGGTTTTGCCATTGGATCTGCTGCACTCGTCTCATTAGCACTCTTTGGTGCCTTCGTGAGCCGTGCTGCAATTTCATCCGTTGATGTTTTGACCCCTAAAGTCTTCATTGGATTGATTGTTGGAGCTATGCTTCCCTACTGGTTCTCTGCCATGACGATGAAGAGCGTGGGCAGCGCAGCTTTGAAAATGGTCGAGGAAGTCCGTAGGCAGTTCAACACCATCCCTGGTCTCATGGAGGGTCTTGCCAAGCCAGATTACGCCACATGTGTGAAGATTTCTACAGATGCTTCAATTAAGGAAATGATCCCCCCTGGTGCCCTAGTGATGCTCACCCCTCTGATTGTCGGCACCTTTTTCGGCGTTGAGACCCTCTCCGGTGTTCTTGCTGGTTCACTTGTTTCTGGGGTCCAGGTACCCTCTACAAACTGATTTTTCATTATGTAAGGCTATATTTCCGTCCATTTCATTACATTTCAACCCAAAACTTTCACATTCTGCAGATCGCGATATCTGCATCCAACACCGGTGGTGCATGGGACAACGCAAAGAAGTATATTGAGGTAACACCAACCATCACGAGCTCCCTTTTATCTACTCTACCTATAATTAAGAGGTCATGAGTTCGAGCTTCCCCGGGGACATGTAGAGAGACCGTATGATTAAAATTAACATAAAAGATAGTTTACTAACCACTACACTGATCATTTTCTTCTAGGCCGGCGCTTCCGAGCATGCAAGAACTCTCGGCCCCAAGGGATCGGAGCCGCACAAGGCAGCCGTCATCGGTGACACGATCGGAGACCCTCTTAAGGACACTTCAGGTCCATCTCTCAACATCCTTATCAAGCTCATGGCAGTGGAGTCCCTGGTGTTTGCTCCCTTCTTTGCCACTCATGGAGGTCTGCTGTTCAAACTCTTCTGAATCACCAGCATCATCTGAGTTTTTTTTTTTTTTTTGCTGCGTTGTATGGGAATTTCTAAGTGAGGACGTAGTTAGGCTTTCTAGTTTTGATGAGGTGATGCAAATCCATATCCATAGCCTTGTATTTTGGTTGCTTGTAATGGATTAATTTTGTAAGACATCATGGATCCCATTGGGGTTCATAATTTTTCTTGAATTTTTTAAGTATGATGCTCCCAAATTTGTTGCTACAACCCCTATTACTCCACATTCTATTATAGAGGTGACCACAGTTCTGATTCCTCGGAATCATTGGTATTGGTTTCAGCTGAGGTTTAAAAAAAAATAGAACTTTAGCCGGTCTATTACTAAGTACTAAGTAGCTCTGATTCGGAACTGTAAATAGACCGTTCTGGTTCAGTTTACTTCGTAGTTCTGATTCAGAATTGTAAATAGTCGGTTTTGCTTCAGGCAGTTTCGGTTCTAAACTGACAGTTTGACTATTTTTTTTTTTTTTTTGAAATTTAACTGAACTATCGATTTTGGTTTGGAACTGCCAATTTGGGACGATGTGATATTTTGATTGAACCATTTCAAAATTTCAAATCTTACCATCGGTTCAGAACTGGACCGAAATTGGATGATGTGTTTCATTGCATTTTGATTGATCCATTTCAAATTTTACCATTGATTCAAACGGCTTAGAATTGGACCGGATGGTTCCAATTGTGAACCGTGAACCTGAGAGCTGATTCAGATTTTGAATGTACATCTCTATTCTCTTGCATTGAATATGATAATACTCCTCCCTCGGTCCCACATAAAGTTTATTTTTCATTTTTTCGTTCGTACTGCGAATTAGGGGTGAGCAAAACCAAATCGAAAATCGCAATCCAAACCGAACCATTGGGTTTCGGGCGGTTTGGTTCGGTTTGAAAACATATGCGGTTTAGGTTTGGGTTGAATTTTAAAAAAAAAATGGATTATTGGTTCGGTTTGGTTTGGGTGCAGTTTTAACCTAACCGAACCGCAATTTATATACATATATAAATTATTAAATATTTTTTATTTATTTTATGATTATATATTCTATATCTTTATTTACATAAAATATAAAGTTTATTTTCTACAAATTAGAATATAAAAATTTAACAATCCAAACCTTATTATGTTTGGTTTGGTTACGGTTCGGTTTCAATATTTTCATTCGGACGGTTTGGATTGAACTTTTAAAAATTTGCGGGTTCACGGTTTTGTGGGTTCGGTGCGGTTTTCAACCCAAACCGTCCGTTGCTCACCCCTACCTGCGATATTAGTCCATTTTCCTAAAATAATACTCCCTCCGTCCCATAACATTAGTCTTGTTTCATTCCGGCACAGATACCAATGCGAGTAAAGATAGAGAAAATTAATATTTTATTAGTGAGTGTATATTAATTTTCCATTTTAGGAAAGAGGACTAATGTTTGGGACAGACGAAAAAGGAAAACAGGACTAATATTATGGGACAAAGGGAGTAAGTTTTTTTAAACTCATCGATAAAATATTCATTCCACAACCGCTCACATATTTTGGTTATTGTGCCCGGTCAAAATGTGACTATTTGACCGGGAGTATATGATAAAATTTTTATTTGAGGATTATGGAATAAAAAAGAATAAATTTTAAATATATTGACAAAATCCATATTTTGGGAACGCGGCGAATTCAGTTCCAACCGTTTTTCTCTCTCTTGTCAAAACCACCATTTCATACAAATTATTATCTCACAAATTCACTCCCAATCCCAATGGAAGTTGAAGTCAAGCTCCGCCTCGCCTCCTCCGCCGCCCACGAGCGTCTCTCCGCGGTGCTCTCCTCCTACCACCGCCGCACCGACCTCCAAGAGAACCTCTTCTTCGATGGCCACAATGCCGAGCTCTCGTCCAACTTCGCCGCCCTCCGCATCCGCTTCTACGACCTCGACTCCCGCTGCATTCTCTCTCTAAAATCCAAACCCCAAATCTCCAGCGGCATCAGCCGCATCGAGGAGCAGGAGGAGCCCCTCGACCCCGCAGTCGGCCGCCAATGTGTAGCCGAGCCGTGGCGGCTCCTCCGCATCGAGTCGTCCGATATAATCAGGAGAGTGCGGGAGGAGTTTGATTTGGGGGAGAAGGGTTTGGTCTGTTTGGGGGGTTTTAGGAACGTGAGAGGGGTCTATGAGTGGAATGGGCTGAAATTGGAGCTCGATGAGACGCTTTACAGTTTCGGTACGAACTATGAGGTCGAATGCGAGAGCTTTGAGCCGGAAAAGGCGAAGGATTTGATTGAGGGGCTGTTGAAGAGCAATGGGATTGCGTATCAGTATTCGGAGGCGTCGAAATTCGCAATTTTTCGTAAAGGGAAGTTGCCTGCATGAATTGAGGTAAAGAAAATTCTGTTTCTTGAATTTGTTTTTTGTGGGAATTTAGTTCTGTGCCTGCATTTGAGAATGTGGAGAATAATTAGGTTACCATTAAAGCTCAAATTGAATCTTCTGTTCCTTCTCAGCTGATACAGTCATGAACTCCAACTTTAGTTTAGTGCCCAAAACATTTTTTCGAAATAGAATGCCTTAATTTAAATCCTACTTGACATATATTTCTATGTTGGAGCTCGAACTTATAACTAATTGGACACAAGCAAGGCGCTTAAACCAATCGCGTCTCGAGATGGGGACTTAGTTTTGTTAATGTGCTATCATTTTCGTTTAGGCTGGATACTGAAATTGTTGGCACAGGGATGAGTAGAGTGTTAGACATCATTCATTCATTCCCAACAAATTTCTATACCAAATCATCTTATATTTTTTGAGTTTTGAATATTGATCTCTTCTTTTGCACTTTATACTATAAGTAGGAGCATATCAATTTCTTAGGAGTGTAATCGCATCAAGTCAAGCCAAGTAGTATCGCCGAGTAGTATCGTGCTCAAGTTTAACTCTTTTAGTATCGAGTTGAGCTTTGAGCTTTTTTATCAAATACTTTGATGTTTTTAGTATCGAGTTGAGCTTTGAGCTTTTTTATCGAGACGTAGTCGAGCCTTCTAAATTTAGAATATATTTAAAATATTCATTATTATTTTAAAAGAAAAAGTTATTAATTTAAAAATTAATATATATTTATGCTCAAATTTAGATTCTTCTAATTACTAGAAAGATTTATTTTAATATCATGGAAATATAACTTTTATAAAAGTAATTATTTTATCTTTCTTACTAATTTTAACTAACGAACCTGTTCACGAGTCGAATCAAGTTTGGTTCATTTATTATACGAGCTTTTATCGAGTCAATATACGAATAGCTCACGAACAGTTTGATTCATTTACAACTCTAATTATTCCGACTATGACAGATTTGTAGACCCCCTTTCATTCCTTCACTTCTTCCCTCCCATCTCTCTTTTTAGGCTTTGTATTGACTCAGTTTTTATGTGCAACAAATATCACGGCTGTTTTCTCAGAAAACTCAGCCTATGAAAATCACCTCTGCTCCAATAATTCATGCTTCAGAGTGATTGCAGAGTTCTGTTTTCTGCCGGATCTTGCTTGTTTGATGCTCCTCCCATTACATGTTTTGATGTCTTGCTCACCGTAACAGGTTTTCAGACAGTCTGTCTAATCGATAGTCGGATCAACCCGTGTCAACGACGAATGAATCTCCACCTGCAGACTCCAGCAGCTGGACAATGTGAACTAGTTGATACATGTTTATATAGGTACCATTATCATACTGTTTTTTTTAGTTCAATGGAAATTGTTTCAAGCATTTCTATTTCTTAAAGAAGATAATGGTTTGAAGATTGACAATTCTTGCAATCCTCCAATGAAATAATGTCTAGATAATACAAACAGATTGAATCTCTGAAACCAAAATTCCGAAAACTACATAACTGCAACAAAATATAGGACCCCCATAAGTCTATCTGAATGAATGCTACTGAGCTGAAACAAAAATCACTTCTTCTTCTTTGATGGTCGTTCCTCGTCCTCATCATCACTGTCCTCATCCTCGTCATCATCATCTTCATCGTCGTCATCATCGTCGTCGTCGTCATCATCTTCATCGTCGCTCCCTGCATCACCATTAGCCTCGACCTCATCATCAGAGTCCGCATCACCCCCATCTCCGGAATAGTCATCATCCTCATCACTGTCGCCACCATCATCATCATCTTCATCGTCGTCATCATCTTCATCATCATCGTCACTTTCAGCAGCATCTTTGTTTTCCTCCACCTGTGTATCCTCTTTGTGAACACCAAAAGGGAATCTGCAAGTGAGGCACAATCAATACCTGTCATGGCTTAGGAAATAAGAAAGGCTGCAGCAGCAAATAATTCAAGGTACCTTTTGTTTGTCTCCAAAGGAGATGGATCCACATTTATATCAACCAGCAGAGTCCCACTCTGGGGAGAGAGAGAAACAACTCGAATTCAATAAAGTCTCTCAACAATGGTTAAAAATAGAGGTGGCCATTCAAAACCAAAACCGCCTCAAACAGTTTCGAACTGGAACCGTAACCGTTTCCTGGAGGGTCGGTTCAGGTTCAAGCATTAAACCGGAACCGGCAGTTCCCAAAAAACAGTTCAAAACCATTGATCCGGCATCAAAATTTGAAATTTTAAACCGGCCAATCAGAGTACACGCCACATCATCCCAAACCGGTGGTTCCGAACCGGAAAGGGTTGTTCAATCAATATTTTTTAAAATAAAATTTAAAAATAATTTTGACCGAACTACAGGCTCTGAACCAGAACCTTAACCGTTAAGTGGTGGGCCGGTTAAGGTTCCACATTTCCGGAACCGGAACTGTGGCCACCTCTATATAAAATGAAGAGCGAGAAACTGCCATTCAAACCAGAGTTTAAGTAGAACCACAAAAAACCCTTCTTGTAATTCCATCAATCTCTCTCATGCCAAAAACATCATACATAGACCTCAAGCACCAAACAGCCTCCCCCAACAAAAGGCAAAATTTTCCTCATAAGAAAATCATCATTAATAAAAAAACAACTAAAATCTTTGAATTTATGCAAAATGAAGATTTGGGAGAGTCAACCAAATCAAGATCCACAATCATTCTGAAAAAACACTTCATCCCATCAAGAAAAAGATTCATTCTTGAAAGAAACCAAACAAAATCCCACAAAGCTAACAGCTGCAGCAACGAAACAAACCACTAAAAACTAATTCAAGCACCACTTAATCTGTAAAAGGGCCTTTCTTTCTCTATATCTCATTCAAAAAAAAAACACAAACACAAACAAAAAAACAGCAGAAACATTCCAACAGAAGCAATAAGCAAAGAAGAATAGTGTAAAGGGTAGCAGAATATACCATTAAAAGAAGCAAAAAAAGGTATTCTTGAGCGGCCCCAAGAACAGAACAGCACAACATTTTCTGCATAACAGCAGTAGCAGAGCATAATCTATCCACCTCCATTTTTGTATAACTTGTGTGTGTATATGTCAGTCTCTATCGCTCTACCCCCTCTAGAAAACAAGTCCAAGAAAGATAAAGATGGATTGGACTTGAGAGGGAGAGGGTGACTGTTGGAGTGTTGGCAAGGGAGGGAACACAGACAAAATTTTAGGGTTTTGGTGTGTTAATTAAAGCCTCCGTTATTTTTTTTTTAGTTGAATAAAATCTTTTATTTTTTTAGTTATTTATTTACTAAGATTAATTAGGCCCCTTCATAATTAAAATTGATTCATTTAATTACTTTATGTTTAAGATTTATATTATACCTTCATTTAAAGAATAGTTTATATAATTCTTAGAGGTATGGTTTAGTAAGATATATAAAAAAAAAATTACTATATTATATACTGCATATAATATATGAAAATTTTAACATGACGTTATAGTATAATTCTTAAGTTATATCGTTATTGTACCAAAAATTTATAAATAACTAATAATTTAATATTATGTTGAAGGGGAGGGAAGATAGAGATTTATTTTTGATTTATTATTTTATAATAAAAACAAGAGTAAAAAAATTAGATAATATTTTTCAATATGGTATGTGCTAGTACACCATAAGTATTACAATAATTATATTGTTATAATAATAATTTCGTTCAGTACGATATATACGCTATTTTAGTTTTTTTTTCATATATACTCCCTCCGTCCCATTAGATTAGTCCAGTTTGATTTCGGCACAGAAACCAATATTTGTGAGTGTAGTGGAATTAATATTTTATCTATTTTAGAAAAGTTGACAAATCTGATGGGACAGACGAAAATGGAAATATGGACTAATCTGGCGGGATGAAGGGAGTATTATTGTAGTATATAATTAAAGGGAAGGTCTTGGATTATGAAGGTCTAAACGATTTAGGCTGGTTTTATTCATTAATCCAAGCCCAAACCTATATAATATACCCTAATTGGGGATTAATAAACCCAGTTTGGGATGGGTCAACCCATTTGAATAGGATAAAACCCGCCTAAACTGTTTAGGCCTTCTTTATTGCCATAATTAAAATATTAGTGCTAGAAATTCACGTTTGAAGCATCAAACATTAGCAGTCCCTTGAATCAGAGGCCCATTACAAAAACCTCCAAAGCCCATTAAAAATTTTACCAACGAACAAGGAAAGTTAAGGTTAAAACCCGGGTTTTTACCTTTTAAAAATAAAATATAAATTTACCGTTGTAAATAGCATATGGAAAATTGGAAATAGTCGTTTAAATTTTTTTACCTTTTAAAAATAAAATATAAATTTGATTGCGGTGATCTTGGATTCATCTTCTAATCAAATGGTAATGTTTTATTTCATCATGGCTGATTGAGATAGTATGAACCGTAGTTTATATCCTTTTAATCAAATTGTTTCATTTATTTACAGTTTCATAGTAATTTTTTGAACATTACTATGAATTGTTTCTTGATTTATAAGAAATAAACATATCTAGTTTAGGCAAATACTTTTCACTGAATACTAATTCATGCTTCTAAATTTAATTAACAGAGTTGCACTATCATTTATCATTTCAGCTGTATGATTTCCATCCTGATTTTCTAAATTTAATTAACAGAGTTACCCTATCATTTATCATTTCAGCTGTATGATTTCCATCCTCATGTAATCAGGTTGAAATGTGGTTTCTGTTCCTACTTATTGGTTACGTAAGACCATCCTCATCAGTGACCAGTATCAAGTGTCAATCCAATCATTTAATAAAATACGAATTTCTCTTTCATCAACAACCCAGTTTATAATCCAATATTATTTACCTCCCCATTCATAACTCAGCCCAACCTCAATTTTCTATTTAAAATTTATTTCTATCTCATATAATATAATATGAAAAAGTATTTTAGCATTTTACATTTTTAAAAAATAATTTTAATAAATGGCTTGTTATGAACTGAACATTCACAATTTAATTGACAAATAAAAATTACTATAATTAATACAAAATAAATTGACAAAACATGAATACAACAAATGAAATATTAAATTATAAATATATAAATTATTAATTATTTATTCAATTATTAGTGTCAAAACTATAGTAATTTATAGTGAGTTTTGGTATATATATAAAAAAAGTTTAAATTGCAGTTTGAAAAATTAATGACACCAATCAATGGCTGCCACATGGCCTTCTGCAAATGAGTGAGAAAGTGACTTCTCGATTGTCATGAAGTCTGTAGGCCAATCTAGGTCAAACAAATTTCACTTCTTTTTTAACAATTTTATTATTTTTTTATTTATGACCTACTCTTTTTGGCACCAATGGCAATGGATATAGCCTAACTACCGAATGAAGTCTTGTTTATCATGCTTGTGCAAGTTATCTCGTTTATTGTATGTATTTTTTTTGAATGAGTGTACATTAATCTTAAATACACACATTACACCCTGAACGAAGAGACGTTTATTGTGTGTTTTAGTTTATGCTTGTGTCACATCTTGTATTCGCTTGAGGTGTTGTAATACCGTCAAAGAATAACTGAACTCATACATGTTAAGGAAACTTGCTCAAAGATAGGCATTTGAGGTTCTAGATCAAAGTTGATGGTAGAGTCATTGTGTACAGCATGGTAGCCAATTGGCTTAATTTCAAAAGCTGAAAAATAATATTTATTTGCTTAATATGTTTTTTATTAAACAGTGTGTTAGCCCTAAAACTCCTTTCTTTCTTATTTGAGAGTTATAGAGAGCATTTTATCATGATCCTTTGGTCTCATTTGATTTTCTCAGTAGCTTTACTTATTTGTAAAGCTACTGGTTTTTTGATCTTGTAGGTTCTTGTTTCATTGGCAAGTTCTTGCTCATATTCGAAGAAGAATCTACAGATATCTTATACCCCTAGTTGGAATTTTTTTTTCGATTTTGTAGTATAATTCGATATTTTATAAGATAGTCTCCCTCGTGAACAATTAAAAGTGGATGAAAATGAGGAAAAATAGAATACAGAGGGATTGAAGTTATGGTGGAAAAAAAATCGAATCCCCTACATAAATTTTCTGGATTCGCCACTGCTCGAACTTCAGATTAAGTTTTTCTCCTTGAGCAGTAAATCCTCTATGTTTAGTGTGTGGATATGTCTACAATACTTGTTCATCTTCTAATATCTATTTGGTCAGTCTCCTCTCTCTTGCACTTTTTATTTTATTCATAGTTATTACTTATTAGTCTTAAAATTTTGCCATGACTAAATGCCTTATTTATTTATTTTTCAAATTTTGAATTTTGTGGCCTTACTTTTAGGAATGTGAGGGGGGGCTTTTTGAAAGGCTTAATAAATGCCCCACAAGTTTTTGCAATTGCAACACTGCTTTTTAAATCTTTGCTATTATATCACAAAATTTAAGTTTTTTTAGAACTGTAACACAAATTTGATTTTTCTAAAATATTTATAAATTTAAAAATAAATATTTTGATTGTTTTCTTTGTTATTTATTTTAAATTTGAATACTTTTTAAATGGCAATTTTCTTGAAATTGTTTATTTTTATTGTTATATTTGGTATTATTTAGTTTTTTAAATTATGAAAAAATAGACATTAGAAATTAATAATTATTAATTTTTAAATATTAATTAACATAACTTTATAATAAAGACTCATTGAGTTAGAATATTACGAATATTTAATTATTTAACTACATTTAGTTATACTATGTGTAGTGTGTGAAAATTAATTAAATCCTAAACCACATAACATCGAATGAACTTTTTGAATAAGTGTAAGAATAACAAAATTCTCAATAATTAATCTTGAACTAAATCCTAAACCACACATGACATCTAATGAACTTTTTGAATAAGTTTAAGAATAACTAAATTCTCTTTAATAATTTTTTATTAATTAATCTTGAAATTTATAATAATCTAATATTTATTGTGCTACTTTTTTAAAATAAATAATTTAAATAGTACCAAATAATAAACAAACAATGTTGCTCCACTTTTTTCATCCATGACATCAAGTACCGACTTACTTTACTAAAAAATATTTTGTTTACTCATTATCTTGAAGCACAAGCAGCAACAGTTTTCTTTACGCTCCATTTTGGCAAGTAATTGTTTATGCAATTGGTTTGGTCAAAAGGAGACCTATAATAATTGAAAACAAAACAAAACTTAGCTTAGTGAACAAAGTGTGTAAGAGATTGCAGAAAATATTACTTGGTTAAAAAGATTTATCGAATAGTTCACCATCTTTAATTACTTCAAGAGCTTCAATTTCTTCAAATGATTTAAATGAAAATATATGTTCTGGGAAATCTTCATCTATCATTTTTTTTTTACACCTGTGAACTTTATTTTTTACATATCTATTGTAATTTTATATTATCCTTCCTTTAATGTCGTATGCAATTTTTTGACATATTTTGTAGTCTAAATTATTTGAAATAGCCAATTTGATAAAACACATTTCAAATTTAGCCACTTTTATGTATTCATTTCAATTTTAGCCAAAAGTACATAATTTAGCATTGGAATTAGTTTCCCAATCATTTGATCGCAAAAATTTTGACACTTAAGTCTAATCAATTAGTTAAAACCAGTTTTTAAGTAATTTTATAGATATATTTGCATAAATGGATTTTTTTTCACTCGGTTATTATTTTTCAGAAAATAAGAATGGTGATAGAGAACGGGTCCCACTGAGTGCGACCGAGTCCGAACGAGTGGGATCGATGGCGACTCAGTCGCACTCCTTTTTTTTTTTTTTTTTTTCGGAGGTTTAGGGACCGATAGCGACCGAGTCGGATCGGTGGCGACCCGAGTGGGATCGGTGGCGACCCGAGTGGGATCGGTTTGACTCGGTCGCAATTTTTTTCTTTTTTATTTCGGTGGTCCCCACCGAGTCAGAA
>JAPKLW010000738.1:252412-292605 GCA_026898455.1 Plectranthus barbatus
GGTGGTCCCCACCGAGTCAGAACCGATAGCCACCGAGTGGGATCGGTAGCGACTCGGTCGTTTGATTTTTTTTTTTTTGAGATGTTTTAAATCTTTATTTTAATCTCAAGTTAAAATATATAAATTGGTGAATTTTGATGAAGTTAAAATCTCAAGGTCCAGCTGAATTATATCTATAATTTTTATCAAATTTTGGACAAAAAATTTATTATTTTGTCGTTGCATACAAATGCAATAATGTCTGCAAGCATATTGATTTGATGAGTCCACTGAAATTGTTGGAAATATTATGTGAAGGGTAATGGATTTACACTGAAATTGTTGAAAATTAAAATCAACACAATTATTTTATTTTATCAATTGTATATCCTTCAATTTCAATTATTTATGTGTATTTGCCGACACTCTTTACAACTTATATAATTGAAGTGAAGTTCGGTGGTGACATACACATTTTCATCTCTGTCTCTCTTCATTCTTCACAGTTCAATTTTTCTTCATTTTCATCTCTGTCTCTCTTCATAAAAAAAAATATACTTGTTACTGAAAATGGAGGACTGGTGTAGTGTAATAGTTCACTACAATGGGCAATGGGATGACTCGTGCAACTACATTGCCGGACAAGAACGATTGGTTTATATACCAATCGCCAATATTTCCATTACCGCATTAAGAAGCAACGTTCAACTTATTTTTGATGCGGAATTCATATACGGTGAGTATAATATTTATTACACTGCCAAATCCCGTAGTGGAAGATTTGTAAAATTATTGTTGGTGACGGATTTCGATCTTCAACGACTGGTTGCTCTTTATTCGGAGCCGCATGTTTATATTGTTATGAATTATACGGCGAGTACCGGTGTTGGGACTTCACATCGGGAGCCATCCCATACAGGCCGTTCTTATCATCAAGCAGTCCACCAATTTACCAGCATTTTAGTCCAGGTCTGGAAGATCTACAAAGATTTGGGGACTCATTGATTTTTGGTACCTCTTCAGAAGGTGGTAGTCGGAGCTCCCAAATACCCAATTTAAATGATGAGCCTCCCCATGAAGAATATGAGCAACCATACGAGGAGGAGGAGGATGAGGGGGAGAATGAAAATTCAGGTCACCACTCAACAGGTGAGGGTCATATCGTTGACTCTAATGATGAAGAGGAGGACAAGGAATCCGAGGAGGAGTCTAGTGATGATGAAGATTTCATCGATTCTGATGCATTAAAGAATTTTACAGTGGCTGAGTTTTCTGCATGGATCCGATCAGTTGGTGGAATGAGTGCGTTTATATCCAATCTTATGCCAACCCATCCTCTCCCGGATTTATGTCACGTTGAAGGCGATCTAAATAATTGGCTAGTTCCAATTATATCGTTGGATTCATCACAGTCACCAGTGGTACGAGATGTTGCAGCCGTACTAGATCGGGAACTTTCATTGGGCTCTATCTTCTATACGAAGGACGATCTTCTAATCGCCGTATCTCTTTTGCATATGGAGCAACGTGTTGAATTTAAAGTGGTGCGCTCATCTAGTACTCGCGTTGAGTACACTTGCAAACGAAGTGCCTCTTGTTCGTTCTTCATACGGGCATCATGCAGAGGTAGTTGCTGGATCATACGCAAGTTCCATCGTAATCATGATTGCGTTAACAATCTTGCAGGCATAAGATCCCGGAATGTCCGTTCCAAAGCTGTTGCCGCGTATTTTGCACGAAAGATGCGTCGGCAAGGATCAATTATAAAACCCCGTGAAATTATGGCGGATTTGCAGGCATCATTTGGGATCCGTACTAGCTATGGCGTTGCACTAAAAGCTCGAAATGCAGCAATTTCGATGATCTATGGTGGTATAGAAGATTCTTTTTCTATTCTGCCCAAATATCTGGAGGTGTTAAGACAATACAATCCAGGTACTTTAACAGATTTGGAGATTGATTCCGATGGAAGATTTCGTCATTGTTTTGTTGCTCTAGGTGTTTCACAGACGGCGTTTCAGAACGGGTTATTAAGACCAGTTATCGTTGTTGACGCCACTCATTTGAAGGGTCGAAACAAAGGCGTCTTATTTGTTGCTGTCACAAAAGATGGTAACGAACATGTATTTCCACTTGCTATTGGTGTCGGCAGCATCGAGAATGATGAGTGTTGGAAGTGGTTCATGTCTCGATTACGGATTTCTTTTGGATGCACAGATCAAATGCTGATTGTATCTGACCAACACATTAGCATCTCCAATGCGATCAGTGAAGTGTATCCTGGTGTGCCACACGGCTTATGTTTTTATCATCTTCTAAATAAAATGACAGGGTACGGTCAGGACATTGCTGCGTTGTACCAACGTGCTGCTTACGCTTACCGATCGGTGGCATATCAACAAGCGATGGATAGAATCAGCGATGGATAGAATCAATCAGAAGAAACCAGCAGCCTTTCAGAAACTATTGGATGTAGGACCAGATCGATGGGCTAGGTCGCAATGTCCTGTACGTCGATATAGTTTCTTGACATCAAATGCAGCTGAGGTTTTCAATGCTCGCTTACTGGATGCCCGACGGTTGCCAATCTGCTCTATTATTGACACCTACAGAGGTATTCTTGAAAAATGGTTTGATGAAAAAAGAGCTAAGGCATCTGCGCGCGAGGATATCTTGACGGAGGAAGCTGTTGCAAAATTAACACCGTTAGTAGAACTCTCGCATTCATATTCAGTTGTACCCATATCAGCAATGAAAATGAAGGTGAATGAAGGAGCAAGAACATGGAGGGTTGATCTGGAGTTATCCACATACGATTGTCGTGAGTTGCAACTGGACCTCATCCCGTGCTCGCATGTCGTTGCTGCAATTAGGTAAACGTATTTAAGTTAATTTTCATTTTAAAATATGTTATTAACTTAATCATAATTGTGACAGTCATGTTGGGTTGAACCCGTACGACTATGTAAGTCATTACTATAAGACATCAACTTGGCGAGAAATATACGGTGGAGTCGTGCAGTCACTGCCACCGCAAGACGAATGGGATGTTTCTGCCGAAGCAAGTTCGTTGTGTGTCCTGCCTCCAATTATATCTCGTCAAGCTGGACGACCTAGATCTCGTAGACGCCCATCGGGTGCCGATATTGGTCAATCTTCAAGTAGTAGGCAACGCGCAAAAAAAAATGCAGTATATGCAGATCTGAAACACACACTAAGCGCACATGTCCAGATCGAACTACGAACGATTAGTGTATTTCGACTTTGTTTGTAATGAATAACATCATCTCGTTTGTTGTATTGAATAAAATTAAGTGTTTGTCGACGAATAAACCAAAGTCCTAAATATAATATAAAGAAGTACAAATACAAATAGAAACATGTTCAAAAACAATCAAAATCAAACAGTGTTTAGGAAAAACTGAATAGCTAGAAATTTCCTATATCTAGGGTAATTTCTAACATCATGCATCCAAGCAATGCTTGGTACCCCAAATGCTACCTCATCGATGTGCACACAAGCAAACAGATCATGCAGGCGACGAACATTGCTCTCGAATTTCCAAACATGTGTCACGGCCATCTTCCCTGCAGTGGGCTCACGTAATCTCAATGTGTTCTGATCCCAATAGCCAAGTCTCTTAAGATACCAGTGAAAACAATCAGTCATTTTTCTTATCTCACTCAGTAGCTTCTGCGATTGATGCGGTTCTGCTTGATGTGCGTATGCATCGTACACTTCAACATTCCAACTGGGAATACGAAAGACAACAGTGTACCATTTCGTGCCAACCTTGCACGGTACAATAATCTGCAAAATTAAAATAATCATAAATATTATCACAATAATTTCTACATTTTCATTAATCATAAATAAATTATAAATGAAGATAATACTTACCGTATCTGCTCCAAACCAATCCTTCGATGTCGATGCGTCGTTCCCTCGAATAAATTTCTGGACGCTTGGAGGAAATTCGTCTCTCTTGACAGTTTTCATTAAGTCCTTAAAAAACAAACACAACAAAGTACAATTAGTACCTAAAATACCCTAAAAGAAGACAAATAAAAATAATAATCAAATTGACTTACGTAGAATTGAGGCCTGACAATACGTATTCTTGGTGGTGCAGTCTTCTGCCTTATCTGTGTATACCACTCAATCACGGTATCATCAAGTCGTCCATTCATGTCTTCAATATGGGTGAACCACACTTTTGGCAACCCGTATCCGTGACCATCGGGGTTGAACTTCCGAGATTCCTGTCCAGATTGTAACCAATCATGATATCTGCAATACTCAGCTGTTGTGATTCTCCACGGACGACCATCTCCAACCTACACAACAATTTATAAAGTTAATGTCATCAATTACTAATAAATAAATAACTTATAAGAAAATACCTCAAGAACATCATCGTCTCTGACGAGCAATGCTAGCTCTCTATTATAAGTGCTGCCGGGGCTGGATACAAACTCTGAGACATCAAAATGTCCCGGAGTGGTTGAACTTCCGGGTATATCAACATGGCTTGGGGGGGCTGAAGTCCCGGGTATAGGTAACTGACTCGGAGTGGCTGTAGTCCCGGGTATCCCAAAAGCGCTCGGAGAGGGTATATCAAGTGGCTGCGCCGAACTATGTCTGCGACGCTCATGACCAGCCGAACTGGACCTGCTACGCCGACCAGTCTCTACTGAACTATGCCTGTGGTGCTCACGCACTGGCGGCTGATCCTGATCCTGATCCTGGTCCTGCTCCGGAACCTGATCCGGCACCCTCTCCATCTCACGTCTCCGGCTCCTACTCTGGCTAGACTCGCCAACATCATCTCGTCTACAACCATAGGTACGGAATGCACGATCAACCGCAGCGGGAACAACAGCATTCACCGCTGCAGTAACAGCCTCTCGGATCATCGCAAACAGTCTCCGTGATCCACGAAATCTCCTAGAATCACCAGAGGACCCACTGGATGAAGAACCATGTCGGGTCGAACGACTGCGCCTACGAGATCCTCTGGAGTCATGTGGCTCCTCATGTCCTCCCTCACGAGGCCCTCCACTCACATTTTGACCCTGATCATCATCATCGTCATGCCGTACATCCTCATGACCAGCAGTAGACCCTAAATCAGCATGAGGCCCCTCATCATCATGTCGCCCCTCATCACCATCTCCACTTCCTCCTGCATGGGTTGCTCGACGAAACAGAACAGGGAGACCGTCATCTCGTCTTCTGGTTGGGCGTACTGGATTCTCAGGCATGTGAAATGCAACGCCAATGGGATTCTCTTGCTGACTAGACAAATAATATGCAGTGCGCATCTCGTCAGCAGTAGCATATAAAAAAGGTAAGGATGCCAGCTGCAACAAGAAACACAATTGTAAGTAAATATATTTAAAAATCTAAAAATATTTATCGAAATTACTTACATTTGGATCAGCAAAAAAAGTACTCCAATTCTTAACCTCTGGCCTGCTAAACTTCCAATTCAAAAATCTTGGAATACGAATCGGCGTATTGACTGTACAACATTCAGCTGCCAGCTTCGGAATGGCCTCGTAAGACCACACCTACACAATTAAATGTCCTAGTTAATTAAAATTATCTCGCAACAATGAAGCAATAAAAGTTATAATAATTTACCTGCAAAGCCCAGATCGCTCCACCGAGATGAAAGCTTTGACCAAGTTCTGCAACTGTGGTGGGAACGTACGCGATATAATGAAGTAAAGACTGATACGCGTATGCACCCCATGGAAATTCACACCAAATATCCCACCTATCAACTAATTCATACATCCAGGGCTCAATCTTGCGCATCTCCGCAAACCCAAGTACGAAGTACCATAATGCTAGTAGATTAGCCACCTTCAAGTACAAGTCGTGTCTATTTGTATCTACTCTCTTATCCTTGAATATGCCTAACAAATCCCTCGCAGTGATAGACCTAGAACCACAAAACTGTACATACACTGTAGTACTAGATGGGTCATAATGTCCAGCAACATCAAAACTACTAGATCCAAACATAAAACCAGTCACTAGGGCAAACTCCGTCACTGAAAATCTAATAGGCTGACCACCAATTAAAAACCATAATTCAGATGGGTTAGGAGATCTAATTTGGTAACTTAATAATTCTAAAAGTGCTTGAGATGCACTTGGACCCTGCTTTTTCCAATTTAATAAGTTCCCAAAAGGTCCATTCTTAAACTGTTCTACCAACTGCTCCCCTCCTACAGACCGTAATGTTACATCTATGCGATCTAATACTGAAACTTTAGTGTATAAGTTTATTTTACTAGAAGCACCATGTAACTCACGTCTAATCCATTCAATCTGCACATATAATACCATAACAATTAAATAATTAGAAATTAAACCTAAAAACTACAAAAAATTCCAAATAACCATTAAATCAAAAAACAAAACAATTTCTTCAAATAAACAATTAAATCTACACATATAATTAAAATAAACGAATAAATAAAAAAGACATTTGAAGTGTGAAATGCACGGTTACATCTACCTACTAAACCACATATATAATAATTCAACAATTACCCTAATAAACAAAAAATAAATTAAAATTCATAGATTAAATAATGAGCAAAATCATTCACACGAAATTAACAAAACAATTATTCAACAATTCGGCTACAATTTATCACAATTCGGCTACAATTATCACAATCTTGCTACAAGATTAACACACGAATTTATTCAACGAAATTAAATAATTCAACGAAATATTCAACGAAATTAAATAATTCAGCATTTATCACAATTCGGCTACAATTTTGCTACAAGATTAACACACGAATTTTACTACAAATTTTGCTAAAATATGCTACAAGATTAACACACGAATTTCATGAAATAAATTAGGGCATAAGTTAGGAATTAACCTCAGCCATGGCTTTCAACTACGGCTCAACGGCGGAGGCGGCGGCGGACGCGGTGGCGGTGGGGGTGCCGAATGGGTCGCTGTCGACAGCGATTGAGAACGAGGGGGAAGGGGATAATTTTCGTCGAAAATGAAGGGGGGACCAATTTTAGGGTTTTGAATATATTTAATATTTATTTAAATTTCTTTGACCGAGTCGCTATCGGTAGCTATCGGTCGCAATCGTGGTAGCTACCGTGTCGGCCACTAACTCAGTTTGACTCGCTGTCAGCGAGTCGCACTCGTGGTCGCTATCGGGTCGCTATCGGCAATTTTAAATTTTTTAAAAAATTCTCGAAATTATTTGATAAATTATTTTCAGAAAAAAAGACATGATCGCAATCGGTCCCTCGACATATATATGTATTTCTCATTTTTTTAAATTCTTTTGTCAAATCTCAAATTCCAAAAACCTGAAAAGTTATGACACATTGTACTTTTGGCTATATTCGACACACATACATAAAAATGGCTAAAATTGATATGTGTTATAGCCAAAATGGCTATTTCATGATTTTGCTCTATTTTGTATGGTAGCATGTACTCTTTCACTCTGCATAAAAAATAATAGGTGCAAGTAAAATTAATAAATTTATTTCCGGAAGTAGTAAAGTGAAGAATTTTGCTTACATCTGAATAATGAAATAGACATTCCAAACTAATGATCTCTTTGTTATTTCCTGATGCTTGTAATTCATAAATCCTAATTAAGCGAACCTTGATAGAAGAATTTAATTTCATTCTTGTATGGTGGATATTTTTTAAGTGGGACCCCCTTGAAATCAATTTTGGTTTTGAACTTGAAATAAATGGTCGTATAACGTTTACTTTTTATTGAATTCTTGTGTGATAATCATACGTAGGGATGTCAATCGGGCTAATCCATCGGGTTTCGGGCTAACCCTATCGGGCTGCGGGCTATTCGGTCCGGGTTGAATCGGGCTGAATTTTTTTCGGGCTAAAAATTCTTGAACCTAACCCTAACCCACCGGTTTTCGGGCTGACCCGTCGGGTTGGCAATATTTACGAGTTTATTTTTGTAAAGATTTTCTTAAAATATTTTAACAACCCTAAAACAAAAAAATAAAATAAAATGATGAGCCAACATAAATAAAAGACATCAAATATCAATATCTTTGCAAAAAAATAGAGATAAGTGGATAATCATAGTTTGAAAAGAAAAAAAAATATCAATCTTTATATACCAACTAATTTAAGTAATAGAAGTACATTTCTCAACGTATAAAATGATAAAATAATGATTAAAAAATTAAATATAGCTTTCACTTGGGTGAACATAACAACGAGTGGCTAAAGGTTCTTGAAATGAAGAAATGAGTAGGTACGCTAATTAGGAGAGTGACGAGTGAAAGACAGTGAAAGAGGAAGAAATGAGAGATTTTTCGATTTGAGGGTAAATGACTACGTCATTGGGAGAGATTGATGAGATTTTGTGTGACGGAAAATTAGGTCTAGGAAATTAGGTATATAATTAATGGGTATAGCAGGATATAAATAATATTAGAAATAATAAATAATAAATTATTAAATATTGCCGGACCTACGGGCCGACCTGCAACCCACCGGGCTCAGCCCGTTCGGGCCGCCAACCCGTCGGGTTCAACCCGTTCGGTTAAAAATAATTTCGGGTTGAAAATTTTTTACCCTAACCCGCATTTTAGCCCACCGGTTTCGGGCCGACCCATCGGTTTCGGGCTTTATTGACATCCCTAATCACACGTCATAAGCACAATTGTAAATTTTAAAAAATTGCTGATTTTCTCGACATGTTATTTTATTTTATTTTATTTATTTTTACTATTTTATTCACCAATGTTTAAGTTTCTCCGGATTTTAGGGGGGAATTAAGCTGTGACTCCTTTAATATGGTACCTTGAGTATGGTAGAATTAGGCTGTCAAAGGTTGCCTGCTTTGTCTTCTCCAGAGTTTTTTTTTTTTGTTTAGTAGGGGTGATTATCACCGTGTCGAGTATTGTCAGGTTCGAGCTCAAAATTTTAAGTTCGAGCTCGAGATTTTTAATTTACAAATATATAAAATTATATTATGCTTGATAAGACTTGCGAGCCTATTGAATCAAACTCAAGCTCGACAATTGCTCGAGTAGCTCGAGCTCGATTTGATTAGTATCGAGTCGATTTCAAGTTTTTTTTAGCCGATCCCAAATAACTCGCGATCCGGCTTGACTCATGCTCACCCATACTATTAGGCCGCCACCTATTTGCTATAGCATTCATGCTTTCTCGCTCAGAAAACAATTTTTAGTTGATTAAAATTCAAGATTCATTGAGCTACTTTCAGATCATAACAGCCCCATTGACTTTCATACATGATTATGATCTGCTTAATTTATTGAAGAAGTATAGTAATCTCTGCCTATTTTTCCTGTTGAATGGAGGGCAATCAGTTCCTTGGGTGACTGGGAATTAAAGAAATTAGAGCAATAGGAATTAAATTAAAAACCATATGAAATATTTAATGTGGATTTAATATTCAGATACATTGAGGGGGCGTTTGGTTTAACTGTTAGGAATCACTATGTGTATGAATTTGATAGTAGAGGGTATGGGTTTTATTTTTGGGAATCATTCTCAATTCTGATGTTTGGTTTACTAGATGGGTTTTGGAATCATTTTTCAATTCTGATGATTTATTTTTTAAGTTTATAGGTTTATAATATAATTAAATTGTTATATAAATAATAATTAATTTAACAATAAAAAATAACAAAATAAAATCATATTAAAACAAATATATATTCTATTTATCTTCTTATTTGTTTTATAAAATATAAAATTAAGATACAAAATAAATGATTAATTTTATAATATTATAACATTGTTATTATTATAATATATTAAAAAGAATAATATATAATTATAATAACATATAATATTAGAAATAATATAATCACCAAAAACATTTAAAAAAAGGAAAAAGTAAATAAATCAGAAAATAATTATAAATAAAATGAATTAAAAAATAAGAAATAAATGATTAATTTAATAATAAAAAATTAAGAAAATATAATCATATGAAAATAAATAAATAATATATTTATATTCTTACTTATTTTATAAAATATAAAATTAAGATAAAAATAAATAATTAATATAATAATATTATTATATTAATATATTAAAAAGAATAATATATAATATTATAAAATAATATAATTATCAAAATATTTTAGATTAATATTATAAAAATAAATAAATAAGAAAATAATTATAAAATAATTTGAAATAAATAATTTTGGTAATGATATATGAGAATGAAAATGAAACCCACAATTTTGGAAGGTTTTGGTGATTCCCAAGTATTTGAGAATCATTTTCATTTTTTCATTCTCATACCTTTTAAGTTTTAACTAAACAGTGAGTTTCGAAATCTTTCATTCACTCATTCCGAAACCCACCAACCAAACCTCAAGTGAATATATTTTTTAAAAAAAGGGCTAAAATATAGCACTATTGCAGTCCCATTTATTGCACCTGCTGACGTGGCCGGATATGATTCAAGAATTTATTTCTCTGTATGGAGCTGTCCTCATTAAATACTAGTAGTTATTACATGTATCATAAATGAGATATATGCCTCATACAAACAAAATCCCTTGCAATTATTTTATTTTCTCTAATATATACCTCCATTTTATGTTTAGACTTATATGGATTTCCATTTTCAACTAAACAAACCTCAAATTTTACCCATAATCTCAATTTCAAGATTTAGCTTGTCCAACATAGAAAAAAAAAAAAAGAAAACTTTTGAGAGATGAATTTGGGATGATTTCTCATAAAATTCAACACACCATCCATCTTGAAAACCTAACACCAAGTTGGTTGGTGATCATGTGATCCCTTTGCCAGCCTAAAATTGGTCAGCATATTAGGCCAACTATCTACATTGAAAAAGTTTCATCTATGGTCATTTTTCAAGAATTAACTACCTAAAATATAGCATTTATTTAGTTTTCGAGTACTATATACAAACGATCAGGGTATTCATGGTATGTCCGAGACCGGTTAAATCGGATTAATTTAATCGGTTTGAAAGTTAATTTTCAAACTGATGGTTTGAAAATTTTTGAAACCAGTCAAATTTGGTTTAGTAGATTAAAGCCGGACCACCCGTATTTATATGTATATATTATTAAATATATTATAATTAATAAATATAAAAATTGTAGTTCATTTCATAAGTTACTACTTTTTCATACAATTAATCAATGTATAAATTTCTTGGCCAATATAGTCTAGTTTTAGTTTCAATTTTTTTATATCAAAAATCAACTAATAAGTAGTAACATTAAATATTATTATTTTATATAATTTTCTTACGGTAAATTAAGTATTATTATCGTCATTATAATTTTACAATTTTACATGTCTCTTTAGATTTTACATTTGAATTTTAAGGTTATAATTTTATTATAATTGATCAATGTGTTTCTTTTGATTTTATATTAAATTATAAATATAAGATTTTAAAAATTAAAATTATATTATAATAAGTAATAACAAATAATAGAAATCAACTAATTTGCATTTATGCCCTAATTTTCTATAAATTATAGTAGATTGTTCAAAGTTGAAACGTATTTCATTTCAAAACATCAAACCGGTTGGACCAAACCGTTAATTACACAGTTTGACCGATTTGGTTTCGATAAATTATTTAGCCAATTTAGTTTGAAAAAATTTCAAACCATAACTATTGATTTGATCGGAATTTCACTTCCAAACCGGATCGCGAACACTCCACATCGAAAGTAAACTAGACTGTTGTATTGTGGGTATGGAGTGAAATTCTCGAGAGGGGTGGGTCCAAAAGGTAAGATTTTTCTCCAAGGAATGCCTTAGGCTACACTCATATGAAAAAAAAAAAGAAAAAAGAAAAAAAAAAGTGTGACTAACTTACCTCAATTTCGTAAGGGAACATGGCCTTTAACTAGGGCTATTACCTTTAGTCTTTTGTCACTCTCAAGTTCAACAACCAACCACTAATAAATATACACCAATAACTCCAAAATCTTGCCATTTTCTTCTTCATCTTCAACATATCTTTTCAAGAATTTGTGATAAAACAGTTCGAGATGGACTGGTTCACATGGCTGTCAAAAACTGGCCTCGATCCTTCCGTCGTCTACGAGTACGCCCTCACCTTCACACAAAATGAGCTCGGCGGCGACGACGTCGTCTACTTCAGCCACGAGTTTCTGCAGAGCATGGGCGTCTCCATAGCTAAACACCGGCTGGAGATACTCAAGTTAGCAAGGAAGAAGAAGAAGAAAGGCAGCATCAGCAGCAGCAGCAGCATACATCCGGTGTTGTGGTTCGTGTTTGCAGTGAAGCAAACCAAGAATTACGTGGTCAAGCACGTTCAAGCTTTGGTGCATCGCGAGAGCCCACGGCGCCTCTCAGTTTTTCCGGCGAGAAACCATAGCTTGAGATGGAAGGTGGCCATGCTGCAGAGGAACCGGAGGTTGCCGCCGGCGCCGGCGAAGCCGGATTGGCCAATGCTGGAGCATGATCATGGTGGTCCTAGGTTTGTGTCTGAACATGGGATTCTGATGCTGACTAATGGGAGTGGCGTGGATGGCTCTCGAAGCTCGGGCTCGGCCGAGAGCTCGGTTTGGGTGGAATATTCCGAGGCCAAGGCCGAGGCGGAGGCCGAAACCAAAGCAAGAACAGAAGCGATGGCTTTCAACTGGAATAGCAGTTTTTCAAGAACTCCGATTCAGTCTCCAGATAGGGAGTATTGGTCGAGTAGCACAGATGAAATCAAGTGGGATTCGATGTTCAAGAACATGAATCCGACATGAATTTAAGGTTACCTTTCTATTACAGCATCTTTGCTCATGTTTTTGTAACAAGAACTGCTAGAATAATCCTCTCTATCTGTATATTTTCATAGTAAATTTCTCAAATATATATCATATTCATTACTTTTTAGTTTTTACACATAATATTTGTAGTGGGTAAAAAGTGATTAAAAAAAAAAAGGAAATTTAGGAAGAAGACAACAAATGTAAGAATTAAGAGGATTGATTGTATTGCTGTAAAATTTGTTTGCTTTTAATACAGGTATAGTAAATTGTATGCTATGAGAGATTGCACGTGATTATATAACATATTTAATTCCTTATTTATTGTGTACTCCTTCCGTCCTGTAGGAATAGTCCCATTTCTTTCGGCACAGTTACCAATACTTGTGAGTGTAGTGGAATTACTATTTTATTGATGAGTGTGAAAAAACTTGTCATTTTAGGAAAATGAGACTATTTTACGGGACAAACAAAAATGGGAAATGAGACTACTCCTGCGGGACAGACGGAGTAATAAATATCGGCTGACATCCATTGCAAGTGGATGGAACCCTTCGAGCTAAAAGTGATCCTTGGCTCCTCCATATGGCACAACCCACCTAATAGATACATCGTATCGAGATGGTCACAATGAACCAGGGGTAAATTTAGAGTTCGATTATTGTAGACGTTTGACCTTAATTTTATCGGGACGATACTGTATAATTTTATTTTTCTACATATATATATAAAATTCTAAATGTCGTGGGGCAGCCGACCCTGTAAGACTCTACATGGCGCCGCCCCTGACAATGGTTGAATTAGCTCGAAACAATGGTTGACTCGAAACAGTTTGTTGGCTTGACAAGTCGATTGACATTGAGCTACATGCACCCTTAAGAAACTCGCAGTCAATTAAGTGGGCCAATTTTAGCTAGGCTATTTTGTCGAACTTAAATACTGAGCTCAAAATGGGCTTCTCATTTTTGGAACAACAATAATTATCAACAACAATATAAAATTATAATTAAAAAAAATTCAAATTCAACATATCAATTTATCTTCGAATGCATCCAAAAATAGAGCAAAAGGCTTGCAAGGTCATGAAAAACAACACAAAAAAGGCAGCCAAGAATGTCATAGACCTCCAAGATCCAAAAACATATCTTTTCACCATCTTTCCAATCCTAACCTTCCATCTCCCTTCATAGTATTTATTCACGTCTTCAATGACTCGATCCAGGAAGGGCACTTTCGTCAATCTAATAGACTTGCTCATACCATTCCACAAATCAGCCACATCTTGATCACTCTTCAAATGGTTCAAAACAATCCCACTTTCCCTCAAAATCTTCGCATCCTCCTCGCTATCAACGATCCCGTTCATCAGTTCTGCATATCTGGCACAGATCAACGGCCGCGATGCGTCGCGGCACGCCTCGTACGCGATCAGGTTCCTCATCACCACCTCCGAGTTCACGTCGATGGAAACTGCTGGCAGATGAAATGTAGCTGTTTTTTCTTCGAAATTTATCCCTGGAATCCCCGAAGCAGTCGCTGTGAACTTCACTCCGGCGTCGAGAAGCTCGGAAACCGACGGGATGGCTATCTCCTCCATCAACGGGTGCCTGCTGACATCTCCGGTGGGGGCGTTTTCGTCTTTTTCTCGAGAGAAGCAGAAATGCTCCACCTGTTTCAGCATTATCATGCCTGGGAGATTGGAAATGATTTTCCAGGGCAGTGAGAGAAAGAGCCCGACGGGCTTTGATGAAACCAATCTCTTCGTCAAACTCAACGGGCCTGGTTTTGTCCACACGCTCTTCTTATTCAGTCTCTCTTCATCGGGCTCTAGTGCTAACTCGGGTTCTTCTCGAATACCTGTAACTGTTAAATTGTACAAGAATTCCAACAAATGAGCAGAATTCTTCGCTCTAGCATCAATTGATTCTTGAAATACGAAAACAGGCAGAACGTGTTTGCAAAACTCGATCAACATCTGGTGGAGCTGATCATCGACTACTCCTTGAGAGGCTGACATGAATTCCAACGTTTTCTTTAATGAAAACAATGGGAGCTGATTTTCCAGCATCACGATGTCTCTGACGACGGCGTCGTGGTGGCCGGATTTACGCCGGGTTTCACCCTGGCCGACGGTGAAAGCCCGGAGGAATTCAAGAACGAAACACGAGTCCACCGCCATCATCCAGGCCAGGGTTTCACCGTTGAGATTGATAAACCTGTGGTAACAGGCCCGAAATCGATGCTCGGCCCGGGATAATTCATCCACGAGTTTGTGAAATTTGAGGCCGCCTTGGAATCTTTTCTGTGATCGTTTGGCTGCTGAAAGCTTGTGTCTTTCCATTTCGTAGAGTTCGGGCCGAGAATGGTGATACGGGCCTAGTGCTACTAGCTGTGGTACGTAGGATTCCGGGCTTGTGAGCATGAGAGATTTGGGGACGTTGAAGATGGAAGCAGGGACGCCATTTTCTTGTTCGTGATCATCTTCATCATCCTCCTCCTCGAGTGCTCGACGGATTTGGATGATCCAACGTTGTTCGTCCATTAGTTGATTCGGATTCGGGCTCGGGCTCGGGCTCGGGCTCGGGCTTTGATGATAGTTTAGAGAAGATGCCATGTTTGGAGATATTCAAGCTTTGGCTGACTGTTTTAGAGATTATTTGATGGGCTTTTAATCTTTTATTGATGCTCATTGAATGTGGTGAACTGATGTTGTATTTATTCCATTGTTTAATTAGATAA
This sequence comes from Plectranthus barbatus, assembly GCA_026898455.1. Taxonomy (NCBI): domain Eukaryota; kingdom Viridiplantae; phylum Streptophyta; class Magnoliopsida; order Lamiales; family Lamiaceae; genus Plectranthus; species Plectranthus barbatus. The sequence continues at coordinate 267,930 of JAPKLW010000738.1, forward strand.
TTTGAATGAAATTTAAAGATTATTAATGCGGTGACACAAATGAATTTTCCATTTAAAAAATATTAAATTTACTCTTTCCATTCGGCAAGGTTAATTTTATTTATTTTGACACAATAATTAAAGATATAGAGATAAGATAAATTAATAATTTCTTATGAGTGAAGATTAATTTTTATTTTGAAAAATGAGACTAATATAATGTGATATTGGAAGTATTATTTAAAAATATATGATTCCTTATGAGACGAGTATTTTTGCGAGACATTCGAATGTATTTTATTCGGAATGCGCATTCCATTTAGAATACGTTTAACACTTAGTGTATTTGGGTTTAGTGTATTTCATACATGTAAAACATAATTTTCATTCCAATATGAATACACTATGTATAAATAAACATGTTGATTAAAATACATATTCTGATAAAAATGTATATGTCTTTCGAAACGTCTCACCATCTCGCACAAATTTTACTTTAAAAAAATTTGTGGAAAATACAATAATATTTAAAGAGATTTAAATAAAGAATTTTGCAAATGATTGATTTTTTTTATTTATGAAAAATAGAGACCCTTTTTCTCTATTTTGAGTGAGAAATAATGTCGATGGTTTTAATAAAATCAAATCGATGAAATGCATTTAGGAATATAGGGGTATGTTTTTATAATGATTTAAAAAAAAAAAAAAAACAATTTCGATGCACGTGTGATTCTTGAATATAAATTATCATACATTTCAAAATTAGAAATCAGGCAATTTTATCTGATTTTCCGGCGAAATTCACACACAGAACTCCAAAATGTTGGAGAAGACTGCGACTAGTTCGAGCGCCGCCGCAGGAGCATCGGCGAAGGATTTGTTCTGTTCGCAGTCGGACGTGGAGGCCCGATGTACGACCGGATCTACAACTGCTCAGGCGTTGAATTTCTCTTCCGGAAACCCTAGAATTGAAGAGATCACAGGCGTTATGCACCTCTTCCGGAACGATGCGGATACATCATCCGACGAACTTCCGGTGAGCTGAATCGATCATTTAACTGAACTCTATAATGTTGACTGTGAGATCATAGTATCGGCTAGTTTGAGCTTCTGAAAAATTAAGTTTAGCCTTGTTTTAATCGCCCCGTTGGTTAGGTTTTCTTCGAATACTGTCTGATGCTTTTGTGTTTAAACGCTGCTTATTCAAAAAAATGTTTGGTTTCAACTATTTTTAGTCCTTCATCAGTTTATTTCTTTCCTCATTTATATTGAATTATATAGCTTCTTTAATGATCTTTATATTGCACTAGTAATTACTAGTAATCGTTAAAGTCACAAATGTTTTCTGAATGGATTATCCTTTTGATGCCTTCAAGGTTGAGAGAAAGCCTCTTATTTGTGTACTGGGGGTCCCCAATCACACGACTTATGCAGATTTCTGTCAGTTCTGCGGTCCGTTTATTCAAAACATGTTGGAAATGCGAATTGTGAGGTTGGTTGATGAATTCCATGGCAGATTGCTATCTTTTCCACTATATCTTGATGATCTAGTTAGTCTTGTGGTAGTGCAGGACTGAAGGATTGGAGGATCGTTACAGTGTGTTAATCAGGCTTGATGATCAGAAGAATGCGGATTATTTTTACAAGCAGTACAATGGGAAGTGTTATTCATCACTTGAGGTGATTTTCTCTCCATTGTTGCTCTTGTCCTTCAGTTGTCCTTCAGACAAGTAAAACTTTGCTCCTTATTCTTAACTGTTTATCTCCTTGTAAACAGGAGGAAACCTGCCATATGTTTTTCACTGTAGATATACAATATACTGGATCCATTGAGCACTCACAGCCTTCACCTGCAAGCTCTACAGAGTCACCTTCTTGTCCAGTTTGTCTTGGTAGTGTTTTTTGAACTTTCATTGTAGAATGAAATTTCAGGTTCAAGGATAAGCTGTTATATGTTACAAGATTTGATGAGATTAAGTCTGGTATCCTAGCTTCTGAAAGTGGTAGTGCTGAACCACCTGCCTGTAGAGTTATCGTATTTATTTTCTGTTACCATTATGCTTCCCTTTTGAGCTTATGTTCCTGTTATTTTTCATTTGTGTTGATCCATTTATGTTTAGGCTCCTGGTTTATTTTCTTTGATCTGCCTTTATAGCCCTCGTACATTTTTCTATGCATGAAACTTCTCTGCCTTTCAATACAGCTGCTCCTGGTGTGACTTTCTGATTTTCATTTTATACTACTGATGCATATATCATGCGTATGTAGTTAAGTTCTCCATCCTCATGGCTTGGCCTTACATTATCTTTATAAATGCCACTTGCAGAGAGACTAGATCAAGACACTGCTGGAATTCTTACTACAATCTGCAATCACTCCTTCCACTGCTCTTGTATGTCTAAATGGACTGATTCTTCTTGCCCGGTTGGTACTATTGTCCCTACCGTGAAATTATTAGGTACAAAAGTGTCATGCCTAAGCATCTGTTGAAATGGGGAACACATGTTTTCACCTTTGGCAAATGATTAGATCTAGTTAACTTTGGTTTGTGTTTTTATGCATCACGTGTGCAAGTCAAGTTTCAGTCAAACCTGCACCAATTGGGATGGACTTCCCAATTTGGTGTTGATGCAAGGAGAAGCATGTGGATAGTGGTGAAAGCTCGTTGTTTCTAAGAATACCCGGATGAGCACAAGATAAAGAGCTAAACCGTTTCCTAAGAATAGTGGAGAAAACTCTAAAGGATGAAAATCCTAACTTCTAAACAAATTTAACCCCCTCATAAAAATTATAGATCTGTCTATTTATAACCTAGGATAAACTTGGAAGGCAAGATTAGAAATATTAAATCCTAGGATTCTATCTAAATCAAATGTAAAGCATGAACCTTTTAAAAAAATCAGCTCTAAATCTATATAAATATATCAACATCAGAAGTCCTTTTAGATCTGTCTGAAGTAATTTAATTCTTAATTAATTTTGGGTGGGTAGAGTCGGTAGACATTTTAACTCCCTCATAACGTTGTTAAATATATGAGGTCAGAGAACACTCTGTTTTATTATATATGTGGTAATAATCACAATCTTTCTGCTGCTTGGGCCTGGCTATGTTACTGTTATGTGCCTTTTTGCTTTAAGTTATAAATTTGTTTGGACTTTGATGAGTAGATCTAGACTAATATATTCATTTTGGTTTATTTAGGTATGTCGTTACTGCCAGCAACAACCTGAGAAATCAATATGTTATGTTTGTCAAACGTCAGAAAATCTTTGGATGTGTCTCATATGTGGTCATGTTGGCTGCGGGAGGTACTGAGTCTGTGTTCCACTGAGGAGACTGTATCCAATTACATCCATGTAAATATTGATTCGTGACTCTTGACCAAAAAAATTGATGATGTCTGATGCTTTTTGTGTAATAGGTATAGAGAAGGACATGCCATCAGTCACTGGAAAGAGACTGAACACTGCTATTCCCTTGAACTGGAAACACAGCGTGTGTGGGACTATGCTGGTGATAACTATGTTCACCGATTGATCCAATCTAAAACCGATGGAAAATTGGTCGAGTTAAATCACCACTGTTCACATAATGATAAAGGTTTTAGTGAGTGTGCGGACCACAGTGACACTTTGGACAATGAAGTTGAATATGTAACTTCTATACATACTCTTCTGTTATCTATCTTATTTTGATCTCATGTTGCCCATTTGACAATTTTTAGTTGCTCCATAATTTTATTTTTCTTGATGCAGATAAAGAATGAGTACAATGAGCTTCTTACTTCTCAACTTGAAAGCCAGAAAAATGTAAGTTTCCTTTTTATTAAGTAGGCACATGGTTTCATCTTCCAATCTGACTCATTAGGCCACTATACATATTTTCGTGGTCTGCATCTCCACGCTCTATTTTTCCAGCTTTGAAATTGTATATTTACTTACTCTTCGAGCTCTCTCTACCTCGGCTACAGTATTTTGAGTCTTTACTACAAGAAGTTGAGGAAGACACGGAAAGAGAATCTTCTATAGCTATTGAAAAGGCTTTGAGTGAAAATCCAAAACTACTGAAATTACAAAGGAAGCTAGATAAATGCATTGAAGAGAAGAGATTTCTTGATGAGGTGGGTAAATTTAACATCTCCCCATGCATATTTAGTGCCAATTTTTAATTTGGATGTCACTCAAATTGGAGTTTGTTTATCTGGAACGCTACTTATCTTACTTGTGGTTCTTTTTTTTTTTTTTTGGTCATACAGATCAATGACAATCTCCTGAGGAACGAAAACATTTGGGAGTCTAAAATAGTGGAAATCGAAGAAAGGTAATATACTCTTTATTGCATCGCAAGAAATATATCAACCATGATGTTCCTGCATTTTGGTCCATTCATGAGTTCATTTCCTTCAAATGCATTCATTTAGGTGGCTACTATCATTGTATTACTTAATTATATCTTGGATGCTGCATCTAATCAAGAAACACCAGTTACGAACTTGAGAGACTAAAAAGAAACACTAGAAACAGATATACATTCTTCACAACTTTGTTTATACCTGGGGATTGCAATTTATGCCGATTTAATAAAAGCTCCATAAAGCAGTGTCACCTTTGACACTTTTGAGGATGATATCTTTCTCCCTGTTAAATATCTCACATCGATTGGAGACATGGGAGCATTATATATCATATAATGGTCAAAGTCCCCTCCAGATTTTTCATGATATTGGATTCAGGTTCAGTTCGATGTGGGACCAGAGTTATCCGATGATGGGATCCCCATGAAACTCCACGTTGTGCGTGAGAGGGTGTGTTAAAACATATCCCTCATCGATTAGAGACCTGAGAGTATACTACCATATAATGGTGAAGTATCATGTCCTTACAAAAGCTGGTTTTGTAGGGAGAGAAATGAGAATTTACACTCCTCATAAGAACTGCACTAAAGTCTCCTCAAATTATACAATGTTTACCAACTACAATATTTTCATTTCTTACTGATGTGTTACACAGGAAAATGTATGCAATTTATTTCCTTCTGATACTTATACAATTGTTTTAAGATTCTTTATTTTATTTTAATTTATATCAGGGAAAATAAACTTTCGAAACTGAAGGACAATAAGATTGAAGAGTTGGAGGAACAGGTATTCTTCTTTTCCATTGTTTCCAAAAAATGTATATAAACAGTTTCTTCCTCAAATGCTGATGGATCTTTGACTTTCTTGCTCATTTGCAGCTAAGAAGTTTGATGGCATGCCTTGAGGCTCAGAACACAGAGCAACATCCAGAAACTTCAGATGAGCCACCAGTTGCAGAGTCATCTTCTACAAGTGACAGCAGAGGGGCGAAAAAGTCGAATATTCGAAGAAAAAAGAAGTGAACTAGAGGCTGCTCGTTTTCATCTGCTATTGAGTTCAGGCATCGCATTTGCACATATTTTGGTTAAAGAGAGGTATCGATGGAGATAGTGTAATTTATTTTGGTGATTCTAATGTGACTATAACCATCTTTGTATTGTAAACATTCAAAAGATGCTTCCTGGCCAGGGCAAAATGGTGAAATTTTTTTATTTGTAATTAAGAATTCATGAGTTTGAGATTCAAGAATATGTTTTGAGCGTGTGAGTTTAAAAAATGTTTTTTTTTCTTATTATTATAATATGCAGGAGCGGAGGCAGACTTCAAGTTTCGGGAGGCTCGACCATGTTTCTGGGGGCTCGACCATATCACGATTGGATCGAGTCTTATAAATATAACTAAAAAAAAAAAAATTCCGGTCGCCGGGGGTCGGCAGCCCCCCCAGCCCGGGGCTGCCTTCGCCCCTGATAATATGCAAAAGTTTTTCTAATTGAGATTACTTGAAGTTGGTTGTACTAGGGGTGTTCGCGGTCCGGTTCGGCCGGTTTCGGGGAAAAATCTCGGCCAAACCAATAAGTATGGTTTGAGATTTTTCCAAACCAAATCGGCCGAATAATTTAGCTTAACCAAACCGGCCAAATCATATAAAAACGGTTCGGGCCGGCCGGTTTTACGGTTTGGAATGAAACTTGTTCTAAATTTCAACAATGCACTATAATCTAAATCTATATCTATATATATATATATTAAAACAAAACCGGAGGGTATGTATGAAAAATATTATTATGTTAAAAAACAGTTTGATGTACTAAAATTTTTTGTATAAAAATAGAGTTGAAGTATTGATTTATTGTAAGACTGTATAAGATGTTTACTTTAAATTTATGAGATAATATATTTGCGAATTGTAAATAATATTTTCTCAACTATAAATATTATTTTTTTAAGATATAAAATTTTGACAATATATAAATAATTCACAATAAAGTAATTAGAAAATAATCTATAATAATAATAATAATAATAATACTACCTCCGTCCCACCTCAATTGTCCCACTTTCCTTTTTCGTCCGTCCCACCTCAATTGTCCAATTACTTAAAAAAGCAATTTTTTCACACTCAACAATAAAATATTAATTCCACTCAACAAAAACAAGCCACAACACCCAACTAATCTATACACATTACTTACAAAATATCAAAACAAATATATATAAATATGTATACGGCCGGTCCGGTTGGGGCCACCAAATTGGAACCGAACTGGTTTTGACCGGTTTCAAAATTTCCAAACTGCCAGTTTGAAAATCAAAATTATAACCGGCCAAACCGACCAAATAAATACGGTTTGGCCGGTTTGAACGGTTTCGGCCAAACCGCGAACACCCCTAGGTTGTACTAATACTGAACAAATAAAATTGGTCGAGACCACCGGTTTAGACTGGTTGTCACCGGTAGAGGTGGCCAAATGAATCCTGAACCGGCCCGCCGGTTCACAATTCTGAACCGGAACCTTATTTTGACGGGCCGGTTCAGGTTCCACCCCTAACTGGAATCGGAACCGTCGGAAAAAAAAAATTAAATATTAAGACTTTTAAATACATTGTTTATAATGTATTTAAAATGAGTATTTATAATATTAAGACTTTTAAATAACCTTATTTTAAATGTTTTCATTAAAATGAGTATTTTCAATACATTGTTTATAAAAATGGATATTTTCAAATATTAAGACTTTTAAATACATATACATTTGCATATTGTACTTTAAATCTACTCATTTGTCTAAAAATTCATTGTAATAGTCTTTATTAAAAAAAAAAAAATAGTTTCTTTTGCTAAATTGTTATTGTCACGTGGATGAGCTTTTTATAAATATAATTAATTATCCATCAAAATAGTTTATAATAACAATTGTTTATAATTAATAATTTAATTATTTATATATAACAACAAAATAATTAGTACTATTTAATTATAAATTATAGTAACTAACATACTTACCATATATATTTAATTAGTATTTTTAATTACCAAATACATGGTTGAAATTTTTTGGGGGAATATTTGGTATGGGATTTTGATATATATATATAAATTATTAATAAAAAATTAAATACTGTATCATAATTCATATAGCATTTTGCAAATATATAAGTCCGATCATTATTTCCCCACAATTTTACAATTGTAATCGAAGCCTACTGTCTGTATTCCATTTTTATATATCTACTGTTGCTCCAGACGCCGCCACCGAAAGACCGAAACCTTCATATAACCCTCCTCCACGGCGGCGCCGCCACTCACTGCCTCAATCGCAGTTTATCACTCCAAGCAAGATATCAATCGTCAGTTTCTTTCACCAAAAAAAATGAGCTGGTCACTGCACCTCCCTCTCAGCAACTCTCACTCCGCAGCCTTCCACCGCTCTCTAACTCTCAAACCGGCAAATTACTCCGCCGCGCCCTCGGCATGCCTCAACGTGGACGTGCGCGCACCCGATTCTGACCGGACACCGTCGCTCCATGAGAATAGGAGCTCCGAAATAATCGCCGATGAGAAGAAATTCATCGTGGGGACTTACGCTAGGGCGCCGGTGGTTTTGGCGAGTGGCAAGGGATGTAAATTGTACGATGTGGAAGGGCGAGAGTATCTCGACTTGACCTCCGGAATCGCCGTGAATGCCCTCGGCCATGGAGATTCAGATTGGCTGCGCGCCGTCGCGCAGCAAGCTGAGGTGCTCGCACACGTCAGTAATGTGTACTACTCCGTTCCACAGGTGAATAGCTGTATGAATTACTTCATATTTTTGGGATTGGGGAAATGCGTTTTGCTGTTGTACTGAAATGATTGGGGGTTTCAATTAGTATATGTCTTATCATTTAATTTCGATTCATGTTGTAATTAATTGAATAATTGAATTTTATGATGATTCTAGTTTTGAATCTGCATGATGAAACATGTTTAGGTTTCAATATGATAAACTTGAATCATTATGTATATATATATAGCTGATACTTCTTGAGACATATTCGGATGGTTTACATGTTCTGGTGATTGTTGTTGAGTTTAATCTTGTAATGAAGTGAAATCTCTGGGTGTAAGAAGTTTTACTGCTGCAGGTTGATCTTGCAAAAAGGCTGGTTGCCAGCTCTTTTGCTGATCGAGTGTTCTTCTGCAATTCCGGAACCGAGGCTAACGAAGCAGCGATTAAGTTTTCAAGAAAGTTCCAACGACACTCGCACCCTGATAAGAAGGATTCTCCGGTGGAGTTCATTGCCTTCTCGAACAGCTTTCACGGCAGAACAATGGGCGCACTTGCATTAACGAGCAAAGAGAACTACCGAACTCCATTCGAACCTGTTATGCCTGGGGTCACTTTCTTGGAATACGGTGATTCTCGAGCAGCAGTTGAACTGATTCAGAGTGGAAAGATTGCTGCTGTGTTTGTGGAACCAATTCAGGGCGAAGGTGGTATATATAGCTCAACGAAGGAGTTTCTGCAATCCCTGCGAACTGCGTGTGACAATGCTGGATCCCTCCTTGTATATGACGAGGTAATCAATGATCAATCACATGATTCACAAAAATGGTATTATTAATTCTAGAGCTAATACATGCGTGTGTCTCATTTCTTCGTGATCCACCCCAGGTGCAATGTGGCTTGGGTCGAACCGGGTATCTATGGGCTCACGAAGCCTTTGGTGTATACCCAGATATGATGACTCTAGCCAAGCCTCTGGCCGGAGGTCTGCCCATCGGTGCTGTTCTAGTGACCGAAAGAGTCGCTGCAGCCATCAATTATGGAGACCACGGCAGCACATTCGCGGGCAACCCTCTCGTTTGCAGCGCTGGAATCGCGGTTCTTGACAAAATATCGAATCCAAGCTTTCTGGCTAGTGTCAAGGAGAAAGGCCAGTATTTCAAAGATCTGTTAACCTCAATCTTAGGAGGGAACTCCCACGTGAGAGAGATACGAGGTTTTGGGCTGATCATTGGCATAGATTTGGATGTGTCTGCCACCCCTTTAGTCGAAGCGTGCCAGCAATCCGGTCTGCTCGTTTTAACTGCCGGAAAAGGGAACGTGGTTCGGATAGTCCCGCCGTTGATTATCTCGAAGGAGGAGCTGGATGAAGCTGCTGACATCTTGAAGAATTGCTTTCATGTGTTTGATCAGGCAACCAAAAGTTAGCTGCCGTTGACATTGCCTTCAATCAGACAAATTCTTCGACGTTTCCCAGGTTAGAAGGGGGGGCTATTCGATTTCCTAGTAGTAATATATATGTGTGTTGTTTATTTTAGACTCGTTTACAATTATATATGTTGGCTGTAGATACTATATTATTGTTGTTATTGTATTATTGCTGGTTATTTACCTTTTTCTTGTTGGTTTGTTAGTCGTGGGTATGATTTTAAAACTATTATCACTGTGAATTTTATCCAACACGACCCAATATAATTAAATCAAGAATGAAATACTTCCTCCGTCCCACCTCAATTGTCCCACTTTCCTTTTTTGTCTGTCCCACCTCAATTGTCCCATTACTTAAAAAGGTAATTTTTTCACACTCAACAATAAAATATTAATTCCACTCACACTCTTTGATTATTGTGCCCGGTCAATCCGGGATAATTCAGCGGGAACGGAGGGAGTTTATTAGTTTGTTGTCTCAAAAGAAACACAATTTGAAGACGACTTTTGAAACAGTATTCCCATCATAAAACATAGGTGGACTAGTATCCGCTAATGAAATTTTTTCTTATTTTAATATTAGGATATAAGATATTTTTATTATATAATTATATTAATCTGCAACATCTTAATAAGAAAGGTTGACATTAAAGAAAAATCAGGTGTGAGGGACTGAGAGACAAGATGAATCGATACATTTTTATGCTCTGGTCTTAAAATTGAGGTATATTTTATTATTATTATAAAATGATGTTTTGCTTAATTACATGATGGCAAAAATTTTCGTTAGGCATGCCTAAACGGTTTAGGCGAGTTTTATCCTATCCAAATAGGTTCATCCATCCCAAATAAGGTTTATTAATCACAATTAGGGTATATTAAATGAGTTTGGATTGGGTTAATAAATAATACCCACCTAAACCATTTAGGCGTGCCTAACCTAAGACCTTCCCTTACATGATTTATGTTATATGTTACATATATATAAATTCATTGGAGCTCTTCCTAAAAATTATTTCAGGATCCGACCCTTCCTCATCATAAATGACAGAAATTTCAAATTTGGGACAAAAAAGGAAAGATTTATTTTGAAATATATACATTAATACTACCTCTATTTCATGAGAATTATCCCCTTAAGATTTGACACAATAACTAATACGAGTAGAGATAAAAAAAAATTAATATTTTATCAATAAGTGTATTTGAACTTTTTATTTTAAATAAAGTGATAATTAAATGGAACGGACGAAAAAAAAAGAAAGATGAACAATTGAAGTGCGATAGAGAGAATATTATAATTGGATGGAAATGTATTTAGTTTAGGGAAGGCAAGATGTAGAAGCAACAAGACCATCAAAGGGTCCCTTTCACTTCACTTCACTCCAAAAGATTTACAGTGTCATCAATCATCATCAACACTACCAGCTTTAAAACCTACATTCTGCCATTATCATCACTGTCAAATCCACACCCCCATTACACACACAGACATATATACAATAAAATTTCTGCACCTCTTTCTCATTACATTCTCATTCTGATTCATGTTAAATAGAGTTTCCCATGCTTGTCTAAAATCTTGTTTTGGCTGCATTATGTGTGTTTTCTAGTGGACTAGTACTGTTACTTATTCTAGCAGGTGGTTTATTAAGATTAGTGGATTTTTTTTCCATTAACAACCTTAAAATGCATGTACTCCCTCCGTCCTACTTCGTTAGTCCCTCTTTCTTTTTTCGTACGTTTCATATAATTGTCCCCTTATCTAAAATAAAAAGTTTATTCTCATTCACTAATAAAATATTAATTTCCTCTATCTCTTACTGTATTGATTATTATGCCTACATGGTAGGGGACTAATTAAGAGGGACGGAGGGAGTATCTTATAAATGTCAATATTACGTTCACGCACATGGTTACTGGATGCAATAATCTCGAATTAATATAAGAGAGAGAAGTTTTAGCATCTGTTGAATTTGTAATGTGGTATGGGAAATCGGGAATATCGGTCAATTTTTACATCTGATCTTCACAATATCTTGGTCAGAACCGTATGGTAAATTTAAATTGTAATTCACATTTAAATGCTTTTGTAATAATTTAACTAAAATCAAACTTATAAAAATTGCTAGGCGTTAGTGGAACACTTGGGTAGGGCCTATCACCTAGGCAATTTAGGCGGAGCCTAAATGTTTTCTAGACAGTTTAGGCGGAGCTTATGCATTTTCTAGGCGGTAGCCAGTAGTTAATCGGAAAGTTAATTTTAATATTTTATATTTATAATATATATTTATCAATAAATATTAAAAAATAAAATTATATAAATTTTAATTATTTAAAAAAATATATAAATAATAGATCGCCTGAACTGACTAGGCGGCACGCAGCACGTTTAATCAGTCTAGCGAGTTTTGTTGACCACTTAAATCGGCGCCTAAACAAATTATGCAGCTTAGGCAGTGTCTAAGCGCCTATTACTCACCATCCAAGTAGAGAATTAGAGGATAATAAATTCGATTGAAAATTGGTTAGCGTCTATTTTTACAACACTTTATACATTGTTTGTGAGAGATTGAGTGATTGAAAAGGGGTGTGTATAATATATCCCGCCTGCAAAGCAAAAAACCTGCACCTCCAAATCTTTCTCACTAAATGTTTGTCCCATCAATCTCTCTCTCTCTCCTTCCATTTTCACTGCATTTTTTTATATTTACTCAACTCCCACTTCTTGCTTACTTCCACATCACAATCACAATTCACAACATGCATCTCCCCCACAAATCTTTCCAAACCCCACAACCAGAGTTAGACATGAACACAACCTCCAACTATAATAATCCCTTTCATTTTCATCCACTCTTAACATCATTAGCTCCATGCAACCACACCTACAATCGTCTTCAAACTGTCCCTCTCTCTACGCCTCTTGATCGCCCAGGCCCTCCTGCTCTCGAAGGTATCGCAGCCGTCGTAGGGGAAAGAGTTCTCTTCGGAGGCAAGAGAGAGGAGAAGAAGGAGGAGAGAGAGGGCAGGAGTTACCGAGGAGTGAGAAGGCGGCCGTGGGGGAGGTGGTCCGCCGAGATACGTGACCGCATAGGGCGGTGCCGTCACTGGCTCGGCACTTTCGACACGCCGGAGGAGGCGGCGCGCGCCTACGATGCGGCGGCCAGGCGGCTGAGAGGGTCTGGGGCCAGAACCAATTTCCAGATTCCTCCGTTTCTTCCCTCACCGTCGACGTCAGCATCGGCTTCGACGTCGAGCTCTTGTAATGATAAGATGAAAAGGAAAACTAGGGCTTGTCGGAGAAGGAGATGCTCAGTCGTGACTTCTGCTGCTCAGCTTTTTAGCCCCGGCTTTGCGGCGGAGACCGGCAGCGCCGTTGGCTTGAACATGGAAGATGATGGCAGTGGCAGCTTCACAATGAAAGCTGGGGTTTCTTCATTTTAGATTTTTAGTATGTATGTATATGCATATATATATATATATATATATATATATATATATGGAGCCATCATTTTGTTTGGTCTTGAAAATAGTAAATTAAGATGGTTTTTGCTTTTGATTGATGCCCTTTGTAATGGAAGTGGGCTCTAGATATTTAGGGTTAAATTATGTTAAATGTTTATAATATTTTGGTGGTGTTTCCTTGGAAGTATATGTAGAACAATGTGGAATTATCAATGTAGAACAATATTAATGCATAAAGTATATGTAAAAATATTGTTGTAAATATGGGCGATTATTCGGTTATTTAGATCGGTTTTGGTCTGTAAAATAATTGAATCGAAATAATCGAATTTATATTTGAGGTTATTGAACCGAACTGAATTATCAAAATAACTAAACCAAAATTTTATTCGGTTTTCGGTTACAACCGAATTTTAATATAAATTTAATTAATTAATAAAATTTAAAAATAAAAAATGAAAATTATATATATTTATATATTAATTTAAATATATATATTATATTTATTAATGATATATATATAAATTCGATTATTCGGTTATTTCGATCCGAAAAAAATAACCGAACCGAAAATTGAAATAACCGAACCAAAATAACCAAAAAAAATTTGGTTCGGTTCGATTTCTTGCTCACCCCTACGTGTAAATAGTAATATAAGAGAGAATTGATTTAGAAAGTTAAGAAATGTATTAACACCACTTATAATAAATGGTGTGGTGTTATTATTTACTCGTACAAGATGAGGATTTTTTTAACTGTAGAACTAATTATTGATTCTTGCAAGAAAATTGGAAGATTAGCATGATTTCTATCTCACTTCCTCTACCAACTAAAAAAAAAAAAAGAAATTAATGGGCTCATAACTGTATTTCTTAATTGGTTAACTTAGAAGTTAGCATAATGTTTTTTTTAAAAGAAAACTTAGAATAATGTTGGTGATTGTCAATATAATATACTCCATTCATCCTATTATATTAGTCTCATTTTCTCTTTTTTTTTTTCGACCCACTATATTAGTTGCATTTTCTACAATAGCAAATTTTCATACTTATTAATAAAATATTAATTTTTCTACATTAACAAATATTAGTTATTGTGTCTGATCAATATCCAATTAATTGAACTGAATAGAGGGAGTATAAAAACTTTTTAAGGAGAAATTTCGGTAATTTCCAACTGTATTTAGAAAAATAAAATTATAAGTTATATTTTCAAGGATTCCAACTCACTAACTAACTGCAACTAAAATTCTCAATAAATATGCAATGAAAAGCAATTTCTTTTATTTACAAAAAGAATGGGTTCTATTTCTGAGGTGGTTTACAAACTAATGCAAAATTAAGATGCCTGCCCAGACCAAAACTTTGCTTCAACAGAGGGTTACAAATGTCATTGTTCTTTCTTTGGAAGAGACAACCTATGAATACCCAATTATTACATGAGATTTTCATCTCATGTAAAACAAGAAGAATAGTAGATCCTAACTACTATAATGTGGATGGAACATGTGTTGGGTGATTGCCATTATCATACAACAACACCACACTTGGTCCTAAAGCAAAAGGTTAGCCCTTATTCGGTATAGGTGTCACTTGTTATATTTGCTCTGGCTTAGTAGGGGGAACAGTATCTAACCGTAAAAAGTTTAGCTGACGCTGCAGATTATATCGGGACAGGGGTCCTCGAAGGGCATGTTTAGATCCGGGAGCATGTAAGTGGGATTGAATGCCGCGACTGCATCCGGTGGTGTGGAGGATTGTAGTGCCCCTTCTGCATTGGATGGGATTATTGGGAGACTGGCTATTGTCTGCAAATGGTCTGAAACTGGTTGTTGCTCCATTGCAAATGTTGCTTCTCTATTTAGTAGGGGTTGCAACTCAACCTGAGGAGATGAATGAAGGTTAGTTTTTGGATGAGATGATGCCTTTGAAGAAAAAACTGAAGCATTAATGTTGTAGACAATGAGAGCATGCAAGAGTTGTGTTTCTTCATCCATGGAACAATTTAGCTGGAAAAATTTTGCTACATTTTTCAAACTATATATTAATTTTCATGGTTACAACTAGGGGCGAGTATTCGGTTATGACGTGTAAAATAACCGAACAGAAATAATCAAATTTATAGTTGAGGTAACCGAACTGAACAAAATTACCGAATCGAAATTCTTATTCGGTTTTCAATCATTTTTCGGTTATAACAAATTTTAATATAAATTTAATATATTCAGTTATTCGGTTATTTCGTCGAAAAAAAATACCCTAACCAAAAATCGAAATATTGAAAAAAAAAATAACCAAATCGAACCGAAAATCAAAATAATCTAAATTTTTTTGGTTCGGTTCGGTTCGGTTTCTTGCTCACCCCTAGTTACAACTAGCTTTGAGCTCTCAAGATTATGGAGAATCAGCCACATGCAAATAATTTTAACTTAACACCTCCATGGTTACTGAAATCTTGAAGTTCTTACTAGAACGAGACAGACAGAAATCACCAGCAAAATTGTGAACCCAAAACACAGAGATGAAGGAAGAATAGGTTAGGAAAGAGCACCTTTATTCTCTTCAACTTTTCATTTTTAGCTCTTTGATTCTCCAAATTTCTGCGCAACACAGCCATTTCCTGGGAAGCAAGAGAATTGATAATGAACACCATTTTAAAAGAATAAAAACAATTTAGCATAGAAAGAAAGATTGGTACCCTTTTCAACACTCTTTTCTCCTTTAGCAACGTGTTCTCTTCCTCTTTTAGTTCTGCTAAGGTCTGGGGAATAGGTATTTTGGTTAGTCATGCAGTGCCACGGCTAAAACATTGATGTTCTTGATTCAAAATGAAAATCAGATGACGTAAGCGACCAAGGAGATTTCTATAATTTTTCAACAGAGAAATCATTAAATGCCCACACAGTGATAAAAAGGAAGATAAAGATGAATGGTGCCACATAGTTGCTGGGATAGATAGTTTTGCAGTCAAGAATTCGAGATGCAAATGGGGATAAACCATGGCAATTTCTAGTTACAGAGCTTAACAATTTATGGCAGCTCATAGCTTTCCTATAACTTCCAAATCATGTTATATAATCCTTAATATAATCACCTTCTTCTTTCTTGACCGCTTTGAGGTGGCTTTCTCACTATCACCATTAAGCTGCAACAAAAAATCAGAAGCCACAAAATCCGTCAATGACAGGAAATGGATACAACAGATAAAAGTTGATGCAAAGTTGAATAATGGGTGAAGTTGGAACTCAATAACCAACTAGTTTTCAAGAATTTGATTTTTAATTACATTATAAGCTAACAAGAACACACCCACAAAATGGTAGCCCAATCTACAACCAAAACCTGAACAACACTTGATCATTTCCAAGAAATCTCAGATGCAACTTGAACAAAATCCAACCTTTAGTGGACCCTCAAAAAAGGAGGATACTAAATTGAAAAAGAAAAGTAAAGATAGCCCACATTCAAACTCTGGCAATCATGGATGTTTTACAGCACTATTCACCATCTTTTAACCTTTTATCGATTATTCTAATTGAAAAATGAAAAACTTGGTTATGACTGTATCATAAAGATGGCAAATACCTATTACAACCTCCGCAAATCTATATCCAGCAAAAAATGCAATACAATATTCTAAACTGATTTTGTCCTATCAGCCCCTAAAATGAAGACGTGTCTACTAAATAGGGGTAGATCCAAATTATTCTATTGAGGGCCAACATTTGACTGTTCTGTTTCATGGCAATTATCGGTTTAATTAAATCTATGAATTTAAAAACTGTTGACCTCAACCCACCACCAACTAAACCATCCGAAAAACCGGCCCTCACGAGGAAGAATGCAGGATTTCCCCTAGTATGTAGGGGAGTTTAACTAACTAGAGATAGTTTTCAAGAAAAACATTTTTTCTTGAAAATAAAAATTTTTATTTTGAGGTAACAAACAAAAGAGAGTGGAACAAAGTCCAGTTGTTTCAACAAATGGCATAAAGTGGTTGGATGGAAAAGACAAGAAAGTCTGAAATGGACACAATGCACCCGCCGCACCGGATTGCACACCGTTTTCCCTAATTTCACATACAAAA
Organism: Plectranthus barbatus; assembly: GCA_026898455.1. Taxonomy (NCBI): domain Eukaryota; kingdom Viridiplantae; phylum Streptophyta; class Magnoliopsida; order Lamiales; family Lamiaceae; genus Plectranthus; species Plectranthus barbatus. The sequence continues at coordinate 285,013 of JAPKLW010000738.1, forward strand.
AATGGCTTTTAAATAAAGTGAACAACCACTAAAACAACGCCCCCACCAAACTCATACGCAGAGGCCTATTTGCCACGAAAACACGCCACCGCTAAACAAGGGGGGTTACAACCCCCCCCTCGAATTGACTAATATACCCCTCAAGAAATAATCAGAAGCATAATTATTCGTAGATTTTGACTAGTAAAGGAAAAGTGCAGACTCTTAAACACGGACTTGCCTTTTAGGGAATTTTGATCACTCAGATCCAAAAACGAGTCGACGCAACTGAGGGATGGTTTTTTGGTCAATTCACTACTGGTGAGGTGAAAAAGTGGTGAAGAATTCAATCTTCGTGTTGGCGTCTAAACACCGTACACGAATAGAAATTTGAACAAAGCGATTTCAACGTTCCGGATAAATCCAAAAAAAAAAAAAGGGAAAAAAAAAGATAAAATAAGAATAAATTGACGAAAACACATTCGAAGGAGGCTTCAAGGCATCCCAGTCAAAACGCCGGCACCGGCGGTCGATCCGGAATGACGACCGTTTGCGAAACTGAATAAACGGCGACCGGCGACAAGGAGAACCAGCAAACAAATATCCGTATCATGTAGGGGTAGTACGGTAAATCCACTGAATGACAACTGACACGACGCACTCCTCCTAGGATAGCACTGAAAGCGCATCGCCGTTGCTGGACCACCGCCGCCGCGGACAGTCGCCGGTAAATCAGATTTATCAAAATCCGCTCACGCAAAAACAGCTAATTAGTCATTGAAAATTCAAATCGTTTGGAAATGTGTGGGACGGTTATAGACGAAGCACAGTCGCAACTCTGCGGGGATGCGATGCGTATGCGTATGCGTAGATTAGATACGCAATGTTTTACGTATACAAACCTTAGATCTCGTCTTCGCGGAGAGATTCTGGATGCGTGGTCGACTGGACTCTTCGGAGCCACCGCCGCCGGCGCCGCCACTGAGAGAGGTGGCGGTGGCGCCGCTCCACGAGAGCGGCGTGCAAGGACTTACTCTCCGGCTGCGTGCTAGCTTCTGCGATTTCATAGTGACGGGCCTCGAACGGCGTTGGCGGACGGTCCACACCAGAGGCAAAATAGGTCGCGGCGGCGGCGGCGGCGGCGCCGCGCCATGGAGATGCATTAGGAGCTCCGCCACCATCATGTCGTCTGTCATGGCGGCTTTCACCCAATCCTCCTCCGCGCCACCCATACCTGTTGCTTTTCTGTTGTAGTATTTATTTGGTTCTTTGCCTGATATAGAGAGAGAGTGGGAGGTTAAAGGGAGAATTAATGGAAATATAGAACGGTGGTGGCAAGGAAAATCTGAGGGCGTGCTCTCTCTCTCTATATATAGGGTGAGGACAGAGGCTTGACATGAGAGTGTGTGTAATTATACATATGAGTGTGTGGAGAAGATAGAGTGATGATTTTTCCTATTTTGTGTTTTTTTTTTAATTATTATATTTTTCAAAGATTTATGGAAGTGTGGAAGTGTGAGCCGTGGGCCCGTGGCATGAGGATGAACTATTTCATTTTTGGGTTAATTGTAAATTTGAATAAATTTTGTAACTATATTATATTTTAAAATTTTGCAATTTTTTAAAAAATGTAATGGAGTATATATTAAAAAATCATAAATTTTAAGATTCATTAAATAAAATTGTTTAATTTAACGCAACATAAATATATATATAGTTTTTTTAAGTGATTGTAATATACTCGTACAAGTTTTCAATGTGAAGATATTATTTCCCATATGATATTTAAATTTGGTAATTAATAAAATAATTTTTCAAATGTAGTTATATTTTTTCTTAATATTAATTTAAAAAACTTAACCCCTTCAAAAAAATCTTAATTTTAAAATTAAAATGCATTTAATCATTTTTTAAAATTAAATTTCGCATTTTGCATTAAAAACACTTATTTAAAATAATTACAAATAAACAATCACAAAGTTTAATTTTTGTATAAATAAACAATCACAAAGTTTAATTTTTGTATAAATATTTTTGTATAACAATACACCCTTTAATTTTCGCTTTTATTTTAATTCACTCAAAAATCTGTGTATTTCCAATTTACCCACCCTCCGTTCCGCGAAATTAATTATATTTTCGTTTGTCCCATTAGATTAGTTTTATTTTTTAAAATGAAAAAAATCTTATCACATCAATAAAATATTAATTTCACTGCACTAACAAACATTAGTTACTATACTTGTTCAAAATAGAACTAATGTAATGGGATGAAAGGAATATTATTTTTAGAAAAGATTGTATTTTAATATTTGGGTGAGTGTTAATGTAAGTTATACTTATTTGTTAACATTACTTAGTTAAGAATTAAATTATTTTTATTATTATAATTTTATGGGAAGGGGATAATTTTTTTTTTTTAAAAAATAACATTAATTAAATACACACCTTACATGTTTCTATGCAAGTTCGAACTAATAATCTTTTGATCATAAATAGAGTGCTTTTATCATTGTAGTCCCAAATAAGGGATGAGATAACTTATTTAGGAGAGATTCATGACTCAAAAATTAATTTAATTACAAAAATTATGAATTGAGAATTGTATGATGTTTTAGGTAATGATAATTCTTATGATATTTCAATTCCGGAATTAAAAAACAATTTTTGAATGAATAATTAAATTATTTTCGGATTTTAATATTCCTTTATTTTATATAATTATAAATTCGAAGATGGATTATTAGGAAGTTGAATTGTGAAGTGGATATCAGTATGATAGTAACGATTCATTTGTCGGCGTTGCATCGGCCAGAACCCTAAAACCCTCCGAAACACCGCCGCGCCGCCGACATGGCGACCATGACCAAGCGCCTCCTCCACCTTCGCCCCACCTTCCATTCCCACGCTAGGCCCTATCCTTACACCCTACACCATTTCTCCTCCTCCTCCTCTGATCGCGATGACCTTCCCCAATCTGAACAACCCAAAACGCAATCCTCAGTGTCCTCGAGCTTGGACGCTGTCAGAGCCAGCCTTCGAGATTCAACTCCGCCGCCGGGCCACCGCGAGCCTTATCGCGGTCCGTTCTCATTTTCCAGCGGCCCGTCGCGGCCGTCCCGAGGCGTATCGAGGGACGAAATCACTTCCCGACTCGCCGAGTTCCGCACCCGATCCGCACCGCCGGCGCCGGGGTCGACGGACTCCTCCGGTCAGTACGTCTCGATTCTAGAGATTTATGAGAAGAACTTAAAATCCAATAGCGAAAACCCCAACGCTTCCCCTGGTCTCGGTGCTGGCGGCAGGCAAGCAGCGGACTACATTCGCGAGAGCTTGAGTATGCACCAATCCACTGAAGCGGTGAGTCCTGGAAGGGATCTCTCTAAAACGTTGTCGTTTTCGCGCTATTTGGAAAATTTTAAGAACAAAACTGATCCAAATGGCAACATCGATGGGGGAATCGGGAATTTCTTTTCAATTGATACAAAGCGAAAAGAGGGTGGCGGCGGGGGATCAAAGAAACCGTTGTTTGGGAACGCTTATGAGCGCTCGATCTTCGGGGAGAAGCTGAAGACGATGAGGCCAGAGAAGCGTAAGGGGAAGTGGTTTTCTTTGCAGGAATTGAGTGACAGACTCGCTAAGGTGAGGGAGGCTGATGCGAAGGAGAGGGATAAGAGCACAGGATACCCGTTTAGTGAAGTTCAACAAAGTATAAAAACTATGACTCAGGGTGCGAATCAACAGAAAAGGGATAAAGCACGGAGTTGTAAGCAGTTTCTCTATCCATTTCGTCTGGTTTTGCCTAATTGCTTCAACGAGTCAAGTCTTTTGTTATTGATAGTTTCCATTGCTTTTATTCTTTCCAGAAACTCAGGAGTTGAATTTACTTACTCAACTGCTAAAATATCATGCTATACTTGACTTGTGGAACTTGGGAGAGCATTGCAATGGCTTTTGCATATTTTGGGAGAAATTTAACGAATGTCTTGGAAATTATGATGATTGATGAATATGGGGAAATGCATTTGTAAAATTAGGGAGTTTCATTGTAGCTCTGGTAGAATAGTTTGGAAAGAGACAGTCTTGACGAAAACCAGCCAAATGCTTAGGATGTCTGATTTAGTCATTTGGGAATAACATGTTGTCTGAAGATATTAGATACAGATGTGATACAGAAGATAACTCAAATAGACAAGTAAGGGAACCTAAAGCAGGACAATATAGTGCAGTGCCTAAATTATCTCTTTCTGTGTGTTGACTTGAGCTATATATCTGATTCTTCAGTTTGAATTTGCTTATGTCTTTTATTGGGTTCTGATCATATTGGCTCAAGTTGTTTTCTTTAATTGGTCATAAAAAACTTTATGTTTTCTTGAATATACTTGCATTACGTTTTGGCACTATATACATGCTTTCTCTAGTGGATTTTTTTTATAAAGTAAACAAATGTGCTGCCATGAATCTTTCTACAACTAATATATTGTATACTTGTGAATAATGCAGATCAGCTTATGAGTCTTTTGGGTTCCGGGGGTGAAGTTTCCGCCCCCCCTAAAGATCACTTAGTTGAGAAGGTAAATGTTGTATGGTCTAATGTTGTTACCATATGTAAGTGCATGAGTCAAACTGAACTTCACTACAAGAGGAAAATTATTTTGTAAGCTGTGGCATTCCAAAATCAATCCAATGAGTTCCTAACTAGCCATGTTGTGTTTTTATTTCCATAATCCTTGTTAAGTTTTTATGCTGACTTTGGTGTATTCTCTGCATGTTAAGGGTTATTCACAATATTTCTGTCATTTCAATTCCATAAAGAATATTTTTGGAAGGGCTAGAAATCAAGTGTCCGTCATACAATGTCAAGCATCAGGGTCTGCGATGGAAGACCCTTTGCGGTAGATGCTATTTTACTCTTTATGTACAGTGAGAATGGCTATATAAAGGAAAGGGTTTCAATTAGCATTTGGTAAAGCTTAATTGTTAGCTTTCTTTATATGCTATGCATTATTTTTGTATGCCTTGTTGAATAATGTCGTAGTCATGAAATGCTAGCTTACATTCACTCTTGCAGTTTGATCATTAATTTCATCACTGTCACATCTAAGCTATCTGATATAGTAAATTTTATTTTCATGGTTGAACAGTATTTTCATCCCGACAATATGTCATCTGCTGAGAAACTGAAGTTGGAGCTTCAAAAAGTAAAAGATGAATTTAAAATGTCGGAGTCAGATTGTGGTTCTGCTCGTGTACAAGGTAAAACTTTTCCAAGTCTTATTAGAATGAACTTTGCTGACTGTTTGAAGACACTGACTGTGGAAGCATGAAGAGTTGTGAATTGCTCTGACTCCTCAATTCCTCATATTCACATTGATTTTTAGAGAAAGAATTTTCTTCAAAAATAACTTTGGTTTCTTTGCAGTTGCACAACTGACAACAAAGATCAAGCATCTGTCATCTGTTTTACACAAGAAGGTTGGTGCCTCACCACAAATACAATATAGTTCTGTTTTGTTTTGTTTTGCCTCGTATTTATAAAGTGGTGATGGCGTCGTGTTGTGCATTGTGATTGTTGTAGGATAAGCATTCTCGAAAGGGGCTTCATGAAATGGTTCAAAGGAGGAAGAAGCTGCTGAAATATCTGCGACGGACAGACTGGGACTCTTACTGCCTCGTTCTCTCCAAGCTTGGTCTCCGTGATAACCCTGATATGAAAGCCTAGCCTAGCCGAGCCTAGTTTACCATAGAAATTGAGTGAGTTTTTGGCATAACATAGAAATATGTTATTTTTTCTTCCTTTTACAAACCTCTGCAGCATTAGTTTAACTCCCATTACGTTTTGCTCATATATTAATGTAAAAACTAAATTGATAAATATTTAATAACAAATCAATATAATGTACTCCCTCCTGTCCCGTGTCATTGGTCACATTGATGGGGCATGATTAGGGTTGGGTCGGTAAGGTCCACCGGAATTTTTTCATCATACCGTATACTTTACCGAAATTTAAGGTATGAAAAAAATGATACCGTTACTGTACCGAAATTTTTGGTATACAGAAGTTCGGTATACCATTTTTTCGGTATGGCATAAATGACATACCTTTACCATACCGTTTTTCGGTATACCATACCCTACCGTACCATACAGTTCTATAATTATATTTATTTTAAATTTTTGTTTAATGGGTTGAATTAGTTTTTTATTTATTATATTTAATATCTATGGTTTAAGTATTTATTAAATATATTTTATTTTTTAAAGAGTTTAGATATATTTTAGTCATATTATTTACAAAGAATGAAATTTTTAATTAGTATATTAATTATTTTATTTTAAAATAAAAATAAAAATTAATAAAAATAATATTATATTTTCGGTACGGTATATATCGGTATACCGTATATATTGGGAAATGTATACCGTTATCATACCGAGAATTTTCGGTACGGTATGATACCGTACCGAAAATTCGGTAATTTCGGTAAGGTATTCATGGTATTTCGATAGTTCGGTATTTTTTCCCATCCCTAGGCATGATAACCAATATTTGTGTGGCTAGTGAAGTTAATATTTTAATGATGTGTGAGAATTTTTTTTTCATTTTAGAAAATGTGATTATTCTAGCGGGACGGATGAAAATGAAAAATGTAATTATTTTGGCGGGACGGATGGAGTATTAACTTATATTAGTTATGCCCATTCGGAACTGGATTTGCATAAAGGTGTAGTAAAGAAAGTTATGCACAAATACTGATTCTCATTTAACAGCACTAAGAAATGGATGTTGAACAAGAAGAAGAAGAAGAATACATGAAAGCTGGCCAAACGCTCAGCACACAAAATTTTATTTGGAACTTTGGAAAACAAACTGCAGCAAAACAATGAATGAATCAAATCTATCTTTCTCTACTTCTCTATTGTTTAATGTTTACTCTCCTTTTATTCCATATTGCCTCCTCTCTTCTCCTTCTCACACCGTGTAGTTCTGCTGAATCGTCTCGATGTCGAGCCCCTTCAGCTTCACCACCGACTCAACGTGCCCTTTCAGTGTGTGCAGCTCCCTCAGTCTGATCATTTAAGCACACGAAACGTTATTAGCACCACGCTCTAAACAACTGTTCCTCAGTACTATAAAACCTTACCTTGCGACTTCTGCTCGTTTCTTGGCCTGCTCGGCTATCTCAGACAGTTCCCTGTAGTCGTTGCCCCCGTCTTGGAAGCGGTCTGTGTTCTCTGGGGCATGGAGGCCGTGAAGCGTGCGCTGCGCCATTGCCCACTGCGCTTCCCTCTCTCCACGCCCGTAGTCTTTCTTCGAGGTGAAGGCCGTCTGTAGGTAAACATCAAGTTATGCATAACATGCTTACCTTCATTGGATATGTTTGTTTTTGTTTTGTTTTCAAATATTTACCTTGTTCTCAATCATGTTGTTCCAAGCTCTGCCACTGAGAGCATACCTGACGAAGAACTTGAAGACGTCGAGAGGGATGTAGAAGACGACGCTGTATAGCCAGATCACGCCTGCCCACCCCCAACCGATGCCATGGATTCTTGCAAAGCCCCAGTTTGCATATACAGCTATTAGAGTTGCAATCTGTGAAGATAAAAAGCAT
>JAPKLW010000738.1:302605-337044 GCA_026898455.1 Plectranthus barbatus
AGAGCGTGGTGCTAATAACGTGGAATATTTAAATTATCAGACTGAGGGAGCTGCACACACTGAAAGGGCACGTTGAGTCGGTGGTGAAGCTGAAGGGGCTCGACATCGAGACGATTCAGCAGAACTACACAGTGTGATCAGGGGAAGTTGAGGAAGAAGAGGAGTGAGTTGGAATGAAGAAGTTGCGGGAGAATGGAATAATAAATTGAAGGGAGAGAGAGAGAGGAAGTAGAAAGATAAAAGAGCTGAGTGATTTGTGTTGCTGCAGCTGTGCAAATTTTTTTTCCATTTTTGTTTCGCAAAGTCGAATAATAATACTGCATGCAGAAGCCAGCAGCCATGTATTCTTTCAGCTTGAAACAACAAGTTTTTGATTGAGAAATCTGGAGTTTATTTAGTTTCTCATGCATGTATCATTTCTTTTTGGTTGATTTTTTTTTCTTATATTTTTTTAGTAATGGTTATAACAAAATTAAGAAATTATTGGCTAAAAGCTAAAACACAATTATACATCCTAACAACTATATAATCTATATTAAAAAAAATATGTGATCTATTTCATCACTTTCAAATACTTAAATTAAGAATAATAATTTTTAATTATCTATATACATCACAATGTACATTTCTTGTTTTCAATATTATCTGTCTTAGTTATTCAGTTTTTACAAAATATAACTGTAATATAACATATTATGTATTCAATTAAAAAAAAAATAACTAACAACTCAAATCACTATATACATTTTTTAAAAATTATTTTATACAAATAAACTCGCGTACAATTCAAGTAATTTGAGAAAAGCTAAAGAAAATTTAGTGGTTAGACAATAAAAAAGGTGATATAAGTACCTCATCTCATCTACAATTTTATCTTTTATTTTTGTTTCAAGGTTTGAAGATAGGTGTAGGTCACAAAAAAGGAAAAGGTAAAAGTAAAGAAGGAATAAATGAATTATGTTTAGTGTGGAAATATTAAAAAGATATATTTAAAAGAGAAAAAAGTGTATAGATTCATTCACTCCGAAATTTGGACTTGATTTAAGCACATTCGATCCGATAATTAATTTAAATTCTTAAAAAACTTTAGGTTAGTAATTTGAGCGGGACTAGGGGTGAATATTGTCGAGCTCGAGCTCGGCTCAAGGTTAAACTCACTAAGTTCGATTTGGCTCAATCGAGCTTGATATTTTAAATTTTAAAAAAAATAATAATTTTAAGAATAAAATTTTAAATTATGTTATAACTCAATAAAACTTGTGAGTTTAGCTCCACTCAAACTCGACTTAAGCTTGAATACAATAAAGTTTTTGAACCTATCGAATCGAGTTTTACTTATGCTCACCCCTAAGTGCGGGACCATGTGCTCACCCCTACCGAGGCAATTCGAGTGTGCAGCAGCTGTTATATGTAGATGATTAACCCATATAAAGTGAATCATAGGCTTTGGATAATGTTCTCTTTTTTCTTTTTTCTTTTTCATTGGTGAAAAAGACTTTCGAGAATGTTTCTCCATCAATCATCATCTATAATGAGCCTCATTTTCCACAACCTTATTCACATTCATGTTTTCCCATTTTTCTATGTGGTCCTTAAGTTTGGGTTTGAGCATATGATTGTCGGGTATTGATAAACTTAAGTTTTATATCAGAAATAAAAGAAATACTCCCTCCGTCCCTTATAAGTAGTCCCTTTTTTTTTCGGCACGGTGATTAAGAGTTGTGAGTGTAGTGGAATTAATATTTTATTGGTAAGTGTGAAAAAGTTTGTCATTTTAGGAAAGTGAGACTAATTTATGGGACAAACAAAAATGGGAAGTGGGACTACTTCAACGGGACGGAGGGAGTAATTTATTTGAATATGAAAATTCACATAATTCCATTAATACGAGAGGAGATGTTTTAAGTCAAAACAACAATTTTAACACAAATTATGTATTCCGTCCGTTCCGTCTAAATAGTCTTATTTGCTTTTGACACAGTTATTAGTATTTGTAATTAATATTTTATAGACGAAAGTGAAAAAGTTTGTCATTTTAGAAAATAAAACAATTAAATGGGGACATACCAAAAAAAGGAAAATGGACTTAGATGGGACGGAGGGAGTATTTTTTTAAATTTTAGTATCAACTATTCTCCTTTTCAATTTAATGTCTAAATTATAAAAAAACTATTCAAATCTATGCCATATTAAAAACAAATTCAAACAAAAGTGCCATTTTTTAATATGACATGGATTTCCGGCATTGCCTTATCAGCTTTTCGATTCCGGAAAATTTCCATCCTTAATTTAAATAGTTTAGACATTAAATTGAGAAAGTGAATAATTTGTACGTGAATCGGAAAAAATGCATAGTTTATACTAAAATTGGTATTTTGGCCGATGATTTAATATCATATTAATATCGAAGTTGCGGTCCCAACAAGATTGAAAATTCATTAGATCCGAAAATATGAAAATGCGCACAGATTTTATTTTCCCATAACAGAACGCAGCTCAACTGAACCATAATCAAGCAACTCTTGAATCATCTGCTCTATGGCATCATCATCTTCATCAGATTTGAATTCTTGCAGATTTCCCCTCTCTCTCTCAACTAAATCATTTCCACACTTCTTCTCTGAATGAAAACTCTCTCCTTCCTCAGCTGGTTTCTTGCTCATTGACAGAGATGCCACGTGGCATTTCTGCAGCTTAGCCATCAGCGTGGCTGAAAGCAGCTTCGACGACGACGACGATTGGCCGGCCGGGTTGAATGAGAAGTTTGTCCGAGCTCTGGACCCGCACATGATCCTTGCAGCCTCATCGTATGCCTTTGCTGCATCCTCTGCTGTCTCAAATGTCCCAAGCCAAATTCTTGTCTTTCTGTATACACAGTCAAAACAGTGTCACGTGACACTAATCCACGATCACGTGCATGTTTCTCTTCGATAAATTTCACGTTTATCAATGTATGTCGCGTGTATATAAATAAATGCACATTTTATATATATAATATTTGCAATTATTGATAAAGATAAAGCATATAACACGAGTGTAACGTATCTAGAAAATTTTCGTAAAGAGACTGAATTTTTACGATTATGTGCACATTTATCTTCGCTAAATTTCACATTTATCAGTGTATGTCGCATGTATATAAAATAGATGCACATTTTCATTATATATAGTATTTGCAATTATTGATAAATATAAATAATACTCCCTCCGTCCTGGTCAAATTGTCCACATTTGACCGGACACGATAACCAATGCATGTGAGTGATAGTGGTAGTTAGTGTGATGAATATTTTATTGATGAGTGTAGAAAATTTGCTATTTTAGGAAAGTGGACTAATACTATGGGACAAACAAAAAAGGAAATATGGACAATTTACTTGGGACGGAGGGAGTATAACACGAGTAGCGGAAAATTTTGGTAAAGAGACTGAATTTTTTTTATTTTGCCTCCACCTTAACTTCAATCTCTTATGTCACAATATTTCTTATTTTCATTCTTTTTTCTTATTTACGAGAGGAATATTCCATAAAATATCAAATCACGATAGTATAAAAACGAAAACGGGCTAAAGGGGATACGCCAGTGGTGTAATACCACAAGATAGAACTCAGAAGTGAAAAAAAAAGGCACAAACACACAAAAATGGCGAGGAAAATGGTGGAAGAGGATAGTTTACAGCAATGGGTGGCGGATTTCGGAAACCCAAGAGCCCCAGTGGCGCTGACGGACGCCGCGGTAGCGCTGCTGCGGGCGAGCCATGGTGGTTTCCGCCGTGGTAAGAGAGCTTTGTTTGTAGTGAGGGGAAGCTGTTTGTGTTAATGCCTCTGAGAGAAATTGAGAATGCAGCAGTTAAACAGTGGAATGTAGGCAGGAATTGAAGAGGTGAGAGCAGAGTTGTGGGGGATTTTATCGTCTGCGCCTCACTTTGCGGCCTTCACCTGGCCATCAAATGGCCCCACCTCGACTTTCCACATCATTCATCGCATCTTATATAAAAATACGAGATTAAGACACAGAAATTTCGAACAATCTTGATGCATGAAAATATAGTTAACGAACTGAATGTCTGCACATGGATCTAACTCAAGATAAAAACTTATTCGTTAGATACTAAGAATCAAGACATATTTGAGAGGTGAATTGGATCACCATTTTTTGCATGTACTTGTCAAGATTGATGAAGACAAATTTACACATTAGCCCTGCCGAATCTACTTATGTCGTGGTAGGGGTGTATACGGTCCAGTTTGATCAGTTTGAAGGTTGAAGTATGGACAAAATCAAATAATACTGTTTGAAGATTTTGTCAAACCAAACCGGCCAAATTAATATTTCAAACCAAACCAAATACTCCCTTCGTCCGGCTTAATTGTTCCACTTTCTTTTTTTATCTGTCCCGACTCAATTGTCTCATTACTAAAAAAGGTGACTTTTTCACACTCAACAATAAAATATTAATTCCACTCAACGTATTCTACACTCACACTCCTTGATTTTTGTGCCGGGACAATTAAGTCAGGACGGAGGGAGTAGAACGATTTGGTTTGACCGATTTAACGATTTGAAACATAGCTTTAACGAGCAAAGTCAAAACGTCAAAAATCTCTTATTTTTAATAGTAATTTAAAAAAAAATAGTGACTCTCATCAACTTGTGCATCTGAAAAACTAAAGTCTAATTTGAATCACTATACTAAATGTACTACATTTACATTTTTAGTATAATATATACTTTAAATATTTATTATTAATATAAATGGTCCGGTCTGGTCCAGACGGTTGGTTTCTCTACTTAAACCGTGAACGAAATCAAATAATACGATTTAAAATTTATGATTCAACCGGTCAATTTTCTCACTTGTCAAACCAGTCAAATCATTTCGCACGATTTGGCCAATTTGAACTCAACCATATGCATCCCTATGTTGTGGAGTGGGCTTCAACTTCCCGTAATCAAATACTCCCTCCATCCCATGTAATTAGTCCCATTTGGTTTTGGCACGATAACCAATGTTAGTGAGTGTAGTGGGATTAATATTTTATTGATGAGTGTAAAAAAGTTTGTCATTTTAGGAAATGGGACAATTAGATGGGACGGACAAAAAAGGCAAATGAGACTAATTTCGTGGGACGGAGGGAGTAATATTTTTATGAAATAACTCAATATATCAATAAGTCATTTAGAATAAGAGAGTGTGAGGGAACTCAATATATATACGAGGTTAAATAATTTTCCTCATATGAGTGTGAGACATATTATTGCAAGGATAAGATGGAATTCATCAAATTAGTGTCACGTGGCCGCTAAATTTGACTATAACTTGCACCTAAACAATAGAATGCAATAATATTGACAATTGGAATGTCGTTTATGAATAAAAGCATCTCTTTAGCTTTATTTATTCTGTTGTTTTCTAATCTTTTTGTTTAATTAGATTTCTCACTTGAAAAAAAAAACTTCTATTAACATTTATAAATGATATACATTGAATTGAACCCAAAGTGTATATAATTTTGAAATAAATTTGATATAATTTAGTGCTCGAGTTTAACACAATGGTGTCAAATATAGTAAAACACAAAGGTTTGACACATGCAAAACAGAGTATTTTAACACACACGGAAGCTAAAGAGTTTGACACAGCGGAAGTAATTGTTCGAAGGTTTATAAATCATAAACCCTCGAGAGCCACACGGCAAATAGTTTTCACTTTTCAAAACAAGGTTTTTACAAGTGAAGAACAAAATACTAAACAAGATAGAGATTTTCCTAAGTTCACTCCTTAGAAAAATTCCTACGAAAAACAATCAAACACAAAAACTACACGATACAACCCAAATGTTCCTCCACCGTAGGATTCACTCTCCGGAGATGGATTCCACAACTCGATTGTAATCTTCGTTTACTCGGTGAATGATTGGAAGAAAACGTTTCAGCCTAGAGAGCTCGTATGAATGTGTCTAACCTCTGATCCACACGTCTCTAATCTTCTTCGTCTTCTATTTATTTGTCTTGGAGCACTCGTACACTTCTTCCACTGCTTGGCAATGGATCGTGTCCCTCTTCCACGTCTTTACCTGTTCATACAACAAAAATGAACTCCCACTAACTCACGTGGGGGTTAGATAAAGATGTAGAGGTGCTCCCTATTATTTAGGAACTAGAATAACAACCTAGAATAATAATATAAAGTATATAATTAATAAGACATAATTAATAGGCATAATATAAACGAATCCTAATAAATAGGACCTGTAAAAACGTCATTAAACAGATAAACATAAGTTTCCTAAAAGATAGGAGTTAGTTGTAACAAACAGATTCGGAACTTTGACATTGAGGAATCAAAGTTGTAAGCATATAAGGTTTGACATTAATCTGTCAATGCGAATAAGTTTGACAACCGTGTGTCAAACTTACATATTCACATATTCGTACTTCACAAAATTCATGATGTCTTCTTATTAAAATAAAATGTTGAAAGATTTAAAGTAGGTTTTGAAAATGACATTAGTCCATATATATATTATTACATACATTTTTTCTAAGTTTTTATAAGTGAAATATAATCAAATACTGAAACAGAGCTGCATAATATTTCTAGAAATAAGACATCCCATTAGTGAGAATTTTATATATAAAAACATAGAAATAAAAAGTCTTCAAAATCGATCCCCAATAGTGACATTCATCTGATGAATAAGACATGACATTGTAAGAAATTCAATTATTAAATTTTTATATTTATATTTTGGTGAAGGAAAAGAATAAATGTAGTATGATTAAAGGGTAGTAATTATGGAAGTGTTAGAAAGAAAGGAGTGGTGATAATGAAGGATCACTCATGCATAAATACTATATACATTATTATTTTGATAGAAATTTCTTGTGGCATCACCTTTTTTTTTTTTGGCTGTCTGCACGAACTGTCCCAATATTATGACAAATTTCATCATTGCCAATTAATACCTTACTATTCTCTACAAAATATTATTCATTTTTTCCATGAATTTAAATATATGGGACGTATATATGTCATAGATTAGGTTTTTAAGTATTAATTGTAAACAAATTCATCAAGATTTGTAAGTTTAACCACTAATTCAAACCTTTCTAGCTTATAGAATTAGAAATTCAATATTTAACGCTACTACTCTCACACTCACTCAATCTGAATGGCTATCGAGTGTACCAATAAATGTTGAATTATTTCACGATCTGAGAATATACCACTATATAATAGTGAAGTTATCATTTCCTTACAAGCCAGTTTTGTAGGGAGAGAAATAGGGAACTTTACATGGTATCAAAGTTCGGTTCGATTCGATGTGAACTCAATTTGTCCTGATGATAGGATTCGATTTATCTCGATGATGGGACCTGACTTATCCCCATGATGGGATTCCCGTGAAGCTCCACGCTGTGCGTGAGGGGTGTGTGTTGAATTACCTCACATCGACCATAGACCTTAGAAGTGTTAAGGCCCATATCATCTTGTCTCTAGTCTAGGCCCATATTGATATATATATAACCCTAATTGTAATTCTAGATTCAATTATTCTGAATATTCACAATTTGTAACATGGTATCAGAGCCAGGTTAAAAAAATTTTAACCCATCGACGCTCGCCAGCACATCAGCACTGACTCTGTCTCCGGCCGCCGTCGTCAGCACCGGCCGTATCTCCGGCGCCGTCGCCCACGACTTCTGCTGCCTCGTGCGCGCCCGCCATTCCTGTCGTGCGCCTCTGGTTGCGCGAATCTGCCAGCCCGTGCCCGTCGCACATCTGCTGGCCTCGCGTTCGCACACCTGTTGTCCATCTGGGCTGTGGCGCACACCTGTATCCACCATTTGTACGGACTCGTCGAGGAAGAATTCGTTAATTCTGCTCCATATTATCTGCTTAAGTATTATCTGGTTTCGTTAATTCCCGTCGCGTGTCTCTGCTCGCGCTGTCTGTTCATCGCTGCGCCTCAACCTGCGTTCATTTGCAAGGCGACCCTGCCTGTGCGACCTATTCCCGTCGCGGGTGCTCTGTTTGGACCGCCTATGCCTGCACACCCGTTGGTGGCACGGGCTGCCTTTGTTGTCTTCTCCGATAACCATTTTCCATCGTTGTAAAAGCTGCATTCTTCTTGGTCTGTCCACGATTTTGCCTGCTGCTGTTGTCCCCTTATATTGCAGCTCAACTGCTGTTTTGGTGTTTGTACCTCACGTCTCTATTTGCTCCTTCTTGGGCTGCTGGTGTTGGTCCGATTTTGTCATGTCACATATGAATTCTATTTCCAGTCGTAAGGGAATTATATCTATTGCTGCGACATCACCTCTTCACGCGTCTCAGTCATGCTGGGTACTTGATTCGGGGGCCTCCTTTCACGTGACTTCTGATGAGTCACACCTAGTTGCAAGCAAACCAATCACTCATGATGTTTCTATTCAGACGGCTGATGGTACATCTTGCTCAATTACTCATCAAGGTTCAATTCGTACCTCACATTTTTCTGTTCCTAATGTATCTCTTGTCCCTAGATTGTCTATGAACCTCCTTTCTGTTGGTCAAATTACCGACCATAATTGTTTTGTTGGATTTGATGACTCATCTTGTTTTATTCAAGATCGTCGAAATGGGAATGTAATTGGGACTGGTCATCGCCGTAGAAGTTCTCCTAGTCTCTATGTACTTGACACCTTACATCTTCCTCATTCTAAAGCCTGTGTGTCTTCTGCTACATCATCGTCCTCTATCTCCTTTGCCCAGTGGCATCATCGTTTGGGTCATTTATGTGGATCATGTTTGTCTACTCTAATCCATAATGGGAGTTTAGGTCATTCAGTTGTTGAGTCTGACTTTCATTGTAAGGGTTGTAGGCTAGGAAAACAAACCCAACTTCCATATCACTCTAGTTGGTCTCACTCTGCTAAACCTTTTGATCTTGTTCATTCTGATGTGTGGGGTCCTGCACCATTTCCCACCAAGGGTGGTCATAAATATTATGTCATTTTTATTGATGATCATTCTCGCTATACTTGGATTTACTTCATGAAACACCGGTCTCAGTTATGTTCTATTTACCAGTCTTTTACTCGCATGGTTCACACTCAATTCTCTACTCCTATTCGTGTTTTCCGTTCAGATTCTGGTGGTGAGTATTTATCTTACACATTTTGTCAGTTTCTGACATCTGAGGGAACTCTTGCTCAGTTGTCATGTCCCGGTGCTCATGCCCAAAATGGAATTGCTGAACGCAAACACCGCCATATTATAGAGACTGCTCGAACACTTTTGATTGGTTCTTTTGTACCTTCTCATTTTTGGGGCGAAGCTGTTTCCACTTCAGTCTATCACATCAATAGGCAACCATCATCCAAATTGTCTGGAAAATGTCCTGGTGAAGTACTTTTTGGTATTCCTCCCAAGTATGATCATCTTAGAGTTTTTGGATGCACATGTTATGTTTTGCTTGCCCCTCGTGAGCGAACTAAGTTGACTGCACAGTCTGTTGAGTGTGTCTTTCTGGGGTATAGTCCTGAGCATAAAGGTTATCGATGTTATGATCCTTCTTCACGTCGCATACGCATTTCACGTGATGTGACTTTTGATGAGAATCATCCTTTCTTCTATAACTCCTCCACACAGGCCTCTTATTCTCCCACAGAGTCCACATCTTTTCTTTACCTTCCTCCTATTTCTTCTACTACTGATATCACTCCACCATCTCCTCCTGTTACACTCCTTCCTGATCCCCCTCCTACCACTCATACCATCACACCCACCACCAGTGACCCTCCACCACTCATTCCTCATAAGCTACCCATTACACATGTCTATAATCGTCGTTCCAAAGATCATATTACAGTTCCCTTTCCTCCTACCTCATTGGTCAATCCTGATGTTCCCGTTTGTAATGACACTAACAATCTTGATGAGTTACATGATACTTCTGATGAGTCACAGGTTGGACAGCGATATAATCTTCGTGATCGTACTACTATTACCCCTCCTGACAGATTTGGTTTTTCACATGTGGGTGCTATTATTGCCGAGCCAACTACATATAAAGAAGTTGCTTGTCAACCAGAATGGCAACTTGCTATGTCTGAGGAGTTGGCTGCCCTAACTCAGACCGGCACTTGGGATCTTGTTCCATTACCATCACATGTTGTTCCCATTACATGTAAGTGGGTGTTCAAAATTAAAACCAAGTCAGATGGTTCTATTGAGCGATACAAAGCTCGTCTTGTTGCTCGAGGTTTTCAGCAGACTCAGGGACAAGATTATGATGAGACTTTTGCTCCTGTTGCTCACATGACTACTGTTCGTACTATGATAGCAGTGGATGCTACTCGTTCTTGGACTATTTCTCAGATGGATGTTAACAATGCCTTCCTTCATGGTGACTTACATGAGGAAGTCTATATGCAGCCACCCCCAGGTGTTGAGGCTCCTCGTGGCCATGTTTGTCGCCTTCGGCGTGCCTTGTATGGTCTCAAACAGGCTCCACGGGCCTGGTTTGAGCGTTTTGTCTCTGTCATACGGGCTGCTGGTTTTTCACCCAGTGATCATGATCCTGCTTTATTTGTTCATCTCTCTCCACGTGGGCGTACCTTGGTCCTGTTATATGTTGATGATATGCTGATTACAGGAGATGATGAGGTACATATTTCTCATGTGAAGAAACAACTTGGCCAAGAATTTCATATGTCTGATTTGGGACCTTTGAGCTATTTCTTAGGCATTGAGGTCATGCATTCTTCTAAAGGGTTCTATTTGTGTCAGTCCAAGTATATCAAAGATCTTATTGCTCGTTCTGGCCTATCCGATGACCGGTTAGCTGCAACACCTATGGAGCTTCACTTACAGCTTCGTCCTACTGATGGTGTTCTTCTTGAGGATCCTTCTCGATATAGACATATTGTGGGTAGTCTTGTTTACCTCACTGTTACCAGACCTGACATTGCTCACGCAGTTCATATATTGAGTCAGTTTGTGAGTGCTCCTACTTCAGTTCATTTTGGTCATTTGCTTCGCGTACTAAGGTACTTAAGGGGCACATCATCTCAGGCTTTGTTCTATGCTAGAGATAGTCCGCTTAAGCTCCATGCTTACTCGGATTCTACTTGGGCGAGTGACCCGACAGATCGTCGTTCCGTCACTGGATATTGCATTCTTCTTGGTTCTTCTCCTCTTACATGGAAGTCCAAGAAACAAGCAGCTGTATCTCGGTCTAGTACGGAGGCAGAACTTCGTGCCCTCGCCACCACCACTTCAGAGATTGTATGGCTTCGATGGCTGCTAGCTGATTTTGGAATTTATTGTGCTACGCCTACACCTCTTCTTTGTGATAACACTGGAGCCATACAAATTGCCAATAATCCTGTGAAGCATGAACTTACAAAACATATTGGCGTTGATGCTTCCTTTATTCGTTCTCACTGTCATCAGAAAACTATTGATCTGCAGTATGTGCCTTCTGAACTTCAACTTGCAGATTTCTTCACCAAAGCACAAACTCGAGAGCATCATCGGCTTCATTTACTCAAACTCAACGCTTTGGATCCACCTTGAGTTTGAAGGGGGGTGTTAAAGCCCATATCATCTTGTCTCTAGTCTAGGCCCATATTGATATATATAACCCTAATTGTAATTCTAGATTCAATTATTTTGAATATTCACAATTTGTAACAAGAATATACCACTATATAATAGTGAAACTCCCTCTTCTTACAAACCGGTTTTGTCGGCAGAGAAATGAGGAGATTTACAATAAATTCATCAAGATACAGATTTAATCACATCCTACGTTGGAACAAGTTTAATTTTTAATAATGGACGACATTGATAAAAATTGTTATGAACTGTGAGTTTTTAGTAATGGACATTATTAAAATTTGGGAGTCTTTAATTGCAAATTACAGTAATTATTTAATATAATGTGAGATCAAGATTTAAGATGGAATATAAAAAGATTTTAGATTTTTAATCAGAACTAATGTTTTAATTCGCAATTAACTATTTTTTAAGCGGCAAATTAATCTTCATCTTTTAAGTTCAACTTAATACTGAGCATATCTTTCAGATATAATATTAATAAAATAAGCTTTTAAAGTTGTCCCGATTTTGGAGCACTAAATAATGGAGCATTTTTATTTTGATTAATTGGTATAAATTTGAGTAATAATTTGATTTTATTTAGAAAATCAAGTGGGATGGTATCTTTGAAAATATTCCAAATTTCTAATGATAAATATGCTTGAATCCAAAGTTTCGGAATCTATTCTCTATTTTCTATCTCCAACTAAAAACTTGTTCAAGTAAGATTTAGAATTCTGTATTCTTCCAAATACATCCACAAACTTTAAGATGTGAAATTCTCAACAGAAATTAAAATCTCTATTACAATTTTTTTTTTAGAATTTCATGTAAAATTGTAGACTATGATGCAAAAAAGATGAAAAAAAGGGGAAGATTGCGCATGCATGGAGAATCAAAAAGCAAGGATTGAGAAATAAGTGTTCCTTTCTTCACATTTACTCAACCCTTACATGGGGCCTCTTTGTTTGTTTGTTTTTTTTTTTTTAATATCATTTTTTTAATGTCTTGTACATTTTCTATTATTATAATTGTGAATAACTATGTCTATGGCCCTATTCTATAAATATTTTTCAATTTCTCTTTTTTTTTCTATATTTGCAAACAATATATTTAAAAGTAGGAGTTTTAATAATTTAAGATATGAAAGATAGTATAATTATCAATTCATGAACTAAAAAATTAATTCTCAGACTATGTTTATCAGCAACCACACCAACTATCCAACCACCCAACCACTTTAATATTTAATTAACTTATTTATCATTCACATCATCAATTATCACCCAACTCAACCACAATAATTTTGCAAAGTTTATCCATGACCACACAATCATCCAACTGCACTATATATATATATATATATATATATATATATATATAAATTTTATTTGATTTTATTTAATCAAGTTTTAAAAATAAAAATATAATTTGTAATTAAATTAAAATATAGTGATTAATAAAATAAAATTGACATAGGGCTCATAAAAAATACAAGAAGAACGAGATAAAATTACATTACATAAAACAACAACACAACTTGAAATAACATTATAATATAATTTAAAATTAAAAAAATATGTATATCAATATTAGTCTTTATTTGTTGAGAATAAAAAATTATAAATTTAGTATATTTTTTTATTTATTTTTATTTTATTATTTAAAAGATATAACATTTTTAATAATACATTTTTACAAAATAAAATGACTAATTGAATCGACAAAAATGTCATTACTTTATTGCAGCATCACTAAAAAATTGAAAAAGAAATGAAAGTAGGATCCACAATTTAGTGTGGTCGCTTGTGGTCTGATTAAACTAGAAATATCAACAACTATTTACTCCCAAACCCAAATCAGCAAAATCCAAATTAAAAAAAAACATAAAATGTTGCAAAAATATAATGAGAGGTCCACCACAAACCTCAAGGCTCAATCAACCAAATGGTCTGTGGCCCCATTAAAAATTATTTTCAGGTTTTGATCGACCACATATTTGAGAAAATTGAGCATTTTATAATTTTTTTAAAAAACAATTGTTGATGTGGACAATAACATAATTATTTGTGGTCATTGTTATTCCTAGACTTAATTTAATTCAGGATCTGAAAAATCTTTAAGTCCTGAATTGATAATCGTTTCATCTTTCGAATTCTGAATCGACAAATCATCTTTTAAATCCTGAATCTATAATTAAACTATTTTTTGGGTCATGAATCGACAATTCTACGTTAAATTATTATCATTTTAGGCCTCTTCAAAATATTTTAATTGATCCTTCCTTCATCACGGACCAAAAGAATGTATAACTATTAGACACTTGGGAATATGTGAGACAAACATTTGATGTTGTAATACTGTGATGATAATAATTAATATAAACTCGAACATTAGCGCTTGGTGAATAAAGTTTTTTTTTTTAATTAAATCTTTCGGAATCCATGTATGAATAACATGTATACATAGTAATTCAAATATGTAACACAGGCTCCCTCCATAGACATCTGCTCCGGCTACAACGAGCATTGGCTGTTGCTGCCGGCGGTGGCCACGGGAGGAGGAGAGCACAACGAAGATGTATCGGAAGATGAATTTGAGCAGCTCTTGAGTTTCCTCTTCACCACCCCTTCATCGGCGTCGTTTCCTATTTTGTTGCGACCAATTTTTACATTCACCGGAATCACACATTTGCAGAGGGAACCTAGGGCAAACCGATCAGCCGCCACCAAATTAAAATTCAACAATTTTCATGTCATTATACGAGATAGGTAAGGGGGATCACCGATTCTAGCGAGGCGATTAACCCAATTTGGGATTGGATTGCCGGTGAGTTGAATGCAGGCATCGTTGCAGAAATGGTTACAGTTCTTGGCGATCAAATTGTATGCATTTCCTCTGTATTTCTCAGAGAGTCGCTTCATCAATTCTCTCACTTGCGCATCACTCATCTCACTCCATCCTATCAACACAGATTTCCTGAATGTGAATCCCTCGCACTTCCTTGGATCGCCTTCGAAAATCCCCGTCGTTGCTTGCTCGTGCGCTCCAAATGCATACTCCACTCCATGAACTGCCAATTTTTTTATTTTTTTAATTCAAAAGTCAGTGGCGGATCCAGAAAATTTTCCCGAGGGGGGCTAGAATTTTTTTTTTCGCCTTCACCTTAACTTCAATCATTTTATATCATTTTTTTCTTTATTTTCATCCATTTTTTCTTCTATACGAGGGGGGCTATACCATAAAAAATCAGATCATGACACTACAAAAACGAAAAAAATTTCGGGCTAGGGGGGCTGGAGCCCCCTCTAGTCCCTACATAGATCCGCCACTGTCAAAAGTTGAGTTTAGATCTGATTTGTAGACGAAAAGGGATGAAATGAACGGACCTTCAACGCCGGAGTGGTAGACGCCGAGACCGAGCCAATAAGCGTAGCCATTAATGGCGGTGAGATCATACACATTCAGGTACACCGCCGCCGATCCGCCGCCGCTTTTAACTGGGCTTTTCCCGCATAACATTGCAGTACTCGATCAAAATTTGAAATCAAATCGAAGTAAATAAGAGGGAAGATTTATTGATGGGATCTGCAGATTTATGAGGGGGTTAAATAAATTTTTTTTTTTTTTTGGGAAAAAGATAGTGAAATGGTTTGATCCAATTCTCTCATTTTAAATTTTGAAAAAAAATCTCTTTTGGAGAAAGTAACGTACACTCATTATTATATTCTTGATTCATTTTAAAGTGATTGATTCCATACATTTGAAGGATAAACATTTCATTTATGGAAAATCTTGAATCAAAGTGTTGGATAAATTCACGTTTCCTATTTTTTTTCATAGAAAGATTTGAATCTTAAATAATCGTAATTAAACCCAAAATATTATAGTTGCCTTAAACCACCGTCTCCACCACCGGGTTGAGGTATACCCGGCCCGGCCCTTTTTCTCCGCCGACCATCGGCGGCGGCGATGGGTCTTCTTCTTCGGAGTCGTTGAGTAACTACAAGGATTAATACAAAGCTCTTGACAACATGGATTTCATGAGCGCCGCTAAAATACTCTTCTCTGAGCCTAAGTTTGGGTGAATTTTTCTCTCTTTTTTTGTTCAGGCATTTTGTCGAACAGTTGGTCTGAAAACGGGTAGTTCTTAGCATTTACTCAGAGGCAGCCCCGTTATGCTTTTTAGCTGATTTTGAGTTTGTTTGATGGATTTTAGGTTGGAATTGCATTCTTTGCTTGCTTGCCATCGTTGGGTGATGCGTTGCATTCATCTGAAGAGCATTTTGTCATTTATATAACATTATTTGGCTTGGTTTTAGGTTGGGTTTATGATGAAACCTATGAATCTCTGTATCAGCGCTTCTAAAAGTATATAACAAACTGATGCTTTGGATTTTCATATCATCATGAATGGCTGCCATTAGTTCTTGTAGTTTCCATGAATTAGTTTCTTAGTAGCTACCCATGAAACTTCAGAATAGTTTGATGTCAATGAGATTCTTGAATTTGAAGTAAGGTTATTTGTGACCACTAACTATCAATCCTTTCACCTCTCCATTCCAAGTTCTGAAAACTACTTGAATTTGATGATTGTAAGACTTAACCATGCTGATTTGGTTAGTTTAATTGCGTTTCAGATTTTTTTTTGTAAATTGAAAAGGAAAGACTGATCCTCCTCCAATGATCATAAATAGCTGGCAAAACCTTATTCACGCAGAAATGTTAGTATGGATTCATCCATGTGAGATGTTTCAAATCTGGCTACATGCTGTGAAACTCTGTACTTTATTTTTCCATTGATGTTATCAGGAACGGGAACAAAAGAAACAAGCTGAGTTTGAAGCACAAGCAAAAGAGATGGAGCTCAAGGCTGCAGATGAAAAAGCAGGTGCAGCATCTAATCCAGAGCTTTTGGAGGTGAAAAGGCGACTGGATAAGATAGTGATTGCAATGACGGACATTGTTGTGAAGTCTAAGAAGCATTTGGATGATGCTACAGAAACAGGGACAGAACTCCATTATAAGCTCAAGCAAGGTTGTTCAGGAAAAAGACAGCACTCCAAATGAATTACTAGTAAAAACTTCTTTGGAAAGATAAAGAGTTTCAAGTGAAGGAAATACACAAGGAGTTGCACCAGATACTCATGCCTCACAGAGCAATAAAAAAGGCAATAAAAATGATGGACCCTCTAAGAAGTGAAGAAAGAAAATTACTTCATGCAATTTTGTTTATTGAAGCATGCCATTTATTTGTTGGAAAAGCTTTTACCAGCTCAATTGGGATTATTAAGTGCCTTATGAAGATGATAACTCATGAACTGCACTTCCAAAGCAGGCTTCTTTTTTCAATATGACTAAATTGACATGGTGGATTTTACAGCTAAGAAGCTAGTTCCGTTGACTATTCTTGGCAACTTGAATATTTGATGGAATCTGGGTATCTATGTTTTTTTGGATAATTTTCTTGGCATGAAATTTCTACTAGAACCTGTTGATGGAACTTAATATCATTGTTGGTTATTTCCTCTTAGTATGACTTTTTGCTTGTGGTGATTTAAATTTCAAGCTTCAGGAATTTTCGGTCTTGGTGTTAACATCTTGCTTTGCCTCTCAAATATTAATATGTTAGACCTGAGTCTTGAGATTCGAGATACTTAAAATTGTGATAGCCATCTCTATCCTTTTGATTACTTTGATAAAATGATGTCCTCAAGGGAGATGACAGTCATGTTCTAGAGTTTGTTTTTATCTACACATCAGGTGTATATCTGCATTTTCCTTACATACCTTTTATGCGACAAAAACTGTTATTACATACCTTTAAATTTTGACAGGGAGATAGATGAGGAGCTGCGGTGTACAGGGCCATATACATTGAACTTG
The DNA here is from genome assembly GCA_026898455.1 of Plectranthus barbatus. NCBI lineage: Eukaryota > Viridiplantae > Streptophyta > Magnoliopsida > Lamiales > Lamiaceae > Plectranthus > Plectranthus barbatus. The sequence goes on from JAPKLW010000738.1 coordinate 320,083, forward strand.
CTTTAGTATTAGACCTATGCAGAATAAACAAGGACGAAGATGAATACCTACTGCAAAACATAAATTCTTTCTTTCAGAAATAATGAAGAAGGTAAAATTCTCTACTTTTTTTTTTGCTTGGCTGATCATGAGCTGTCTGCTTCAGAACATTATTATTTCTTCTGTAGCCGTGGTGAAATATTAGTCCGAATGTAGTTGGAAAATAGGCCTAAGTTCTGAAATCTTCTTTATGTTAGTATTTATTAGCCTCTCTTGCTGTTCTTTTCTATTGTTTACTTTGCTCTTTTACTTTGGTAGATGTAAAAACTAAAAATCACGTGAAAGATTAAGGTTACTGACTTATTCCAGTACAAAGTTGGTCAAAATACTTCACTACAATATTAAGTCATTATAATGGCATGACCACTCACTAGGGGGCATCCAATATCTGCAAGTGTTGGGAAAATTAGGTGCATCCGGTCCATGGTTTAAGTTAGCCTCAAGGAATTTCAATGGAATCCAGTAGATGTGCTAAAGGGTAATCTCTTTCTTTTCTTGAAAATAAGTTAAGCGATCAGTTTTTTTAGATAAAAATGCAGCAGATTACTGCAGAATAAGTTCATAGGGGATTTCTTCTGTAAGTTCTGTGCAATTGAAAATTTTCTAGACTTTCCGAAACTTCTGAAGTGGCGAGATAGGTAGGGGTGGAAATAGGTTGGACTAGGCCAGACTTTGATTCTGTAGGCCTAGGATGCAGTACTATAATAGGCTTTTTTTTAGTTCTAAGTTTGGCCTTTTTTAATGAAGTAGGCCTGATTTTTTAGTCTATAGAAAGTCTATTTGAGCTTACTTTAAATTTATAATGTATTTTATTTTTAAACTATAAATATATATGTAATTTTAATAGTAAACGTTTTTAACAATTCATATAAATAACTATGTAGTAACAAATGACTTATTCAATATACTTTTTATTTCTAAATTATAAATATATTTTTGTATTTTAGAAAAATATATTTAATCAATTATAATGTATAATTATTTAAATGGTTGACCTATTAGGTTTTTTAGTAGGCTTATTTTCGAACAAGGCCTATACCTGTTTAACTAAATAGACTTTTTAAATTGTCTAAATATGACTTATTTATGAAGTAGCCCCGGCCCTCGCTTGTGGTACGCTAGACCAAAGGACTATGATAGGGAGTCTGGCCTATTCCCGCCCTAGAGATATATTTGACTATTGTTGCTGAGGAAATTTATGAAATGTACATCACTGATTATGTAGGCCTAGAGCTGCAGTAGTATTTGGTCAGATATTTATTAAGCTAATATACATGATAGCTAGATAACTGAGCCTTCACTGATAACTGAAATAGACAGTTAGAACTGAGCTGTTTATTTATGTGGCTGGCACAGTGGTTCTTCTTTGTGATTTCAAATCTTTATTGGGGTCACTTCCCCCAACATAATTATATTGCATAATCTTGTGCTTGAATCTTAAATGATTGCGATTGTTTATGATTGTTGGATCTATTATGAGCATCTTCATCGTTGATTCACACACACACACAGAGTCATAGTTTTGTTTGGTTGGTATCCAACTCTTGTTCACATTGATGAAACTTAGATTCAATGCCTCATGAGTGAGGAACAAGAGTGATAACTTTTGTGTATTTTTTTAGCAAGAGTGTGTTTGTTTAATGCTATTCTTGATGTAATTAGTGAGGCTGGTTGTGCCCTACCTACCAACCCCACTCCACCAAATTCATTTACTCAAAAATGGTGGTGGGGGATGGTTGTATCATGTATGGCATCCCTTTAAGGTTTATGATTTCTCATGATGAATTCTACATGTCTAGTTTCATATATATATATATATATATATATATATAGGAATGAATCTAATACTAAAAGTGAGATTATGTTACATAGGAATGAATCTACACTAATCATTCCAAAAAATCATTTCTTAAGATTAAAATTTGTTTCAAATTTTATGCTTAATTTTTTTTTTTATAACTTATGCTTAGTAATTTTTTTAATTATTAATAAATTTTATTAATGGTTGATGTAATTAATCCAAGAGCTGAGATTTATTTCTTTATTAGCATATAGTTTCTTTTTAGCATTGTCCAAACTTTCTCTATATATAGATTAGAATTTTTTAATGAATTGCTTTTATGGGATAGATCTAAAAGGTTTATCATTTAAAGGTATACACCCTCCATCCCAATTGACAAGGCACCCTTATTTTTTCGGCCCGTCATGTTTCTTAAAATGGTAAATTTTTTCACACTCGTCAATAAATTATTAATTCCACTATACTCATAAATATTGATTATTATGTCATTTCGATTTGTGACTATTAAAACGAGATGGATGAAGTATTATTTTCATTTTGTTCACGACATAAAAAATGCTTCTAACATGATAAAATGTTGTTTTTGTTTGGCAAAATACACAGCTAGAAACTATACACGAAATGGTATATGGATGTAGTGGTGAAAATACTTTATTTATAATTGAGAGGTTATGAATTTGATTTTTTTTTTTTTGGAACATCTAGGTTTGTTATAATGAGACCATGTTATGGATCAAAATAAACGGAATTGAAATACTAAAAGTCTATGGCAAAAATTTGCGTTAAGCACGCCTAAACGGTTTAGGCGGGTTTTATCCATACACAAATGGGTTCACCTATCCCAAATAGAGTTTATTAATCCCCAATTAAGATATATTAGATGGGTTTGACTTGGATTAATAGATAAAATCCGTCTAAATCATTTAGGCGTGTCTAGCCTGAGACCTTTCCAAAGTCTATAAATCATAGATCCAAAATCTTGACTTTGATATAAAAATAAATTTATATTGGCCACCTTTTTTGAATTTAAAACGGCACAAGTATATTGTCGTTTCTGGGATATAAATTTTCAGCTAACTCATTGACTACAAGGTGAATGACAAAATCTAAAATTTGTTTTCCAATAAACAAAGCTATGCTTAATTTATAATATGTAAAAATATATCAATTATTTAGCCAACTAATTCTATAGATGGAATTCATCATAAAAGCCAACAATGTATCAAAAGGTTAAGTTAAAAGAATATTACATATTAGTATATTTTTTAAATATATAACAAAATTTTGCTTATTTCTAAATAAATGTCAAAAAAGCACTTTTGATGGGAATTTGATGTCTTAGTAAAAATTTCAAACAAAATGATAAATTGATAATATTCTGGATAAGTATGTTTGTTTATGATTTTTATTTAAACGGTACAATTAGGTAAATAGTTAACTAAAATTAGTGATAAACTTAAATAAGAGGACACCACTTACACTCTATAATATAATAATAAATAAATTAAAGACATGAAATCCACATCAACATATGTTGGAACCAGTATGTGTGGATTTCTACTGTTTTTAAGGTTACAATAGGCTGGAGAGAGAGAGAGAGAGAGAGAGAGATTAATGAGTAGATTTGAGTTAGGGTATTGGATAATGACATGATTAGTGTGAAGTTTAACATGAATCATGACTATAATGAGAGGTCCCACCATTAAACATGAAATCCTGTATTTACAGATCTCTTAGGTCAGAAATCAATGCAATCCAAGATTTGCTCCATTTTTTTTAAATGAAAAAATGATGTGATTTGAGAGCTTCAATGGTCCACCCACTACAATTATCTCCATTTCTATTTAATTTCATAAAATTTTCTAACCCATCCTCATATATTTTTAATTTCCTATTATAAATGTTACAATATGATTGACTTGAACTTTTCAAGACCCATAACCCAAATACATTATCAAGTTTCTACATCAATAGATAGTCAATATCTGCAAATGGGGTCCTCTCTCTCTCTCTCTCTCTCTCTCTCTCTCTCTCTCTCTCTCTCTCTCTGTGATTAGGCCAAATCGCAGCCGTCCATTTTTGTACACATACACTGCTGTGTGATTCATGTCACTTCACAAAACTAATTAATTAAATATGTACGGATTGAAGACTTTGTGCAACGTTGTAGCTCACTATTGGAGACATTTAGAATATATTTGATGCAAAAAATTAAATAAATGCAATAATTTTGTCATAAGATTCTTGATAACAATAGCACAATATTTTATATTTATTTACATGGAGAATTAGTTAGTTTTATGAAATAAATGTTTTAAGGTATATAAAAGAAACAATATAGGATTATAAAAGATGCAATATAGGATTTTTACTTGTATAAAATTTTTAGCAACATTTTTTATCTCCTTTTTCACACATCCATCATTTTTGCGAATTTATATAAATATATAATTGATTTTTATTTATTTACAATAAATATTATACTTAATATAATTCATACAATGTACAAATACAAATGATATTACACTACATTCATTTTTCATGATAAAAAAATTCAAATAAAAGATCTACGCTGAAAATTGTTGAAAAAAAAATAATTAAAAATCTTAGGAATTGGAGGGGAAAAATTGCTAAGAGAAAATCAAACTGCAAAAAACAAATAAAAAAAAAATCAATCAGAGTTTGAGAGACAAATCCAACTTTTTCAACTCATCTTGATTGCTAGACTTGAAATAGGAACCACCACCATCCCATTTGAATCCTCCGATCCCCTCCACCGCCGGAGAGAACTTCCGGCCACCGTCAAACCTAGCTGCTCCGCCGCCATCCAGCGATCCCACATGATAGAACTCGGCCGCCAGCCGCCCTATCGCCGGCTGTTGATCGAGATGCTTTCTAGTAGTCCAACCGGAGCGCCCGAAAGCAGACGGCGATGCCGAAAAGCTCGGTTTATGAATCACGGAATGAACCTGAATTCCTAAAGACCTGTTCCACGGCGTCGAGCCGTATAACGGGAGAGAAGCTATGCTCGGATAGCCAAGCGCCGCCGCGTCGTGGTGGGACACGGCGGCGCCGGCCCTCTTGGCCATGGTCCGCTCGCGCTTGTGAGCATTCTGGTGGCCGCCGAGAGCTTGGGAGCTGTAGAATTTCCGGCTGCAGTAGTTGCATGAAAACACACGGGGCTCCGACGATTCGTTGCCGGAGCTTCTGCCGAAGAGGTGGAGTTCTTGATTTGAGTCTTTGCCGGAGAGGCAGAGATCCAACGTGAAGTCATCTGAGTTCTTGAATTTAGGGTTTGGATCATGTGGGTTTTTGGTGGTGGAGGTTTCAGAAATGGTGCATGAATATGGATCAAATCTTGTTTTTGGGGGAGACTCCATTTTGGGAGGGTTAGGGTATGAATCTTGTGTGTTTGCCATGGACTTTTTTTTCTTTTCTTTTCTTTTTCTTTATAATTTAGTACTAATAGGGTTGTAATGTTAAGTGATTGGGGAATAAATGCTGAGGTACAATGTATGGAAGGAGAATTTACAGTTATAATTTATGAAAACCTAATCATAGCAATTAGGGTGGGGTGGGGGGGGGGGGTGTTTTTGCATGTGTTGCAATTCTTGAAACTTGATAGCAACTCATGAAACAAACCATCTACCTCTCTTTCAAGGCATACATACCCCAACTTAATATGTGTTTCTCTGCTATTCATTTGTCTTCTTCCTCTCATATGTAAGGAAATTTATGACAATATATATGTGAGTTTCATAAATGTTAAAAAAAAAAAAAAAAAAACTCATTTTGATCTATTAATTATTTTAGGCAATAACTCCGATGATGTGTATAATAGTGATAATTTAAGGATAATAGATGTGCATCAATCACTCGTGGTTTCCACTTATAATTTATTTGTTTATTATATGAATTTAATAAGATGGACCAAATTCTACTCAAGAAGAGCTTTATTTCTTAATCAAAAGTAAAGTTTGTACTTCCTTCATTCCATAGGAGTAAGGCACAGTTACCAATGTTTGTGAATGTAGTGGAATTAATATTTTATTGGTGAATGTGAAAAAGTTTGTCATTTTAAAAAAATTGGACTACTCCTGTTGGACATATGGAGTATTAAATAAGAATGACTCTTAATCATTGGATTGATAACATCAACGTTGAGATTAAAAGTATTAATTATTAAAAAATAAAGTGCAATCCTTTTCGTGTTTAATTGCTTTATAAATCATGCATAATATAAAGTGTGCGTGGTTTTTAAAGCAATTAAGCAATAAAATTTTTAAAAAAATAATAATCTTAATCATTGAATTTCTTAAAAAATAAATTGTATAAATTCATTTATATTTAAAATAAACTCTTAGCATCTGATCTACACCCTATATATAACCAGTGAGAAAAAGTTCCCATGAGAAAATATGAACGTTGTTTGATTATGTTTACAATATTACTTGATTGTGTTTTGCTAATTCTTTGGTTATTATGTTGCTTGATTGTGTTTTAGTTATAGCTTCATTTTGTATTAACCATTGATTTATTTATATCTAATGGATAAGATTCATTCTTTTTTTTTCTCATAGGTGAATTTATTCTTATTTGATCCCCTTCCCGAGAGAGAGAGAGAGAGAGTTGTGATCAAGTGCTAAAATTAAAGTTTGTGTTCAATAGGAAAGAATCTCAGTCATTAGATTTATAGCATAAATGGTTGAGATTAAAACATCAAATATTGAGAGATTGAGCATAATTTTCGTTCGTGCTTAATTGCTTTATATATCATGTTTAATCAATTAAGCATGATATATAAAACAATTAAGCATGAAATCTTGAAGAAAAAAAAAATTAATCTCAACCATTGATTTTTTGTGATAAATGGTGTAAATTCATTCCTATTTAGCACAAACTAACTTTTAGCATGAGATCCACATATATATTGTTAGGAAATTTGTTAGAAATTTCCTTATTTTATTTTGTTTTGGTGGGTCAAAGTGTAAGCCATCTTAGTAAGTCTCTAGATTAAGTATGGTTTCAAAAATGAAGAGTCTTGTATAGGTCTTTTTATAGAGTTGTAAGGTGAAGCTAAATCGAAGACAGACTCATGGATTAGTCTGAATATGTGCATGACTCAACAGACTAAGGTTCAAACTGAACTTACATGTCCGCGATACATGAGTCTGGAACTGACAAATTTGGACTACACTATAAACTCATCAGTCTGGATATCAAACTTACTAGTCTGGGGACCAAGCCTAAACTAATTGATAACGTCACCAGCATGGACTTGCAAGTATGATTGCTTCAGTATGGATCCTAAGTTCCAGTCCCCACGCATAGAGACAAAGAGAATAATCTGAGGAACGTACTAACAAGTACGGACTTTAAGGATTGGAGATTTCTTAAAGTTTGCGAACTCGAACTTAGACTTCAGTCTAAGATTCCTCAGACTGACCGAATACTGTCGTTCTGGACAAAAGGTGAACAGTTACTATCGCGGTCAGAATAAGAGAAAAAAGTGTTATACCTTCTAGAAAAGCACCTACCTGTCCGCCGATCGCTACTGTAAACAGTGACTTCTGATTGGAAAACATCCTTTTTGTCTCTAACAGCTATGAAGATTCAAACCTTCGATTTCTCACCTATAAATACCGGAGGATTTCAACAGAACAAGGTTATCGAACACAAACTAAGCTTACGATTATCAAAGAGCATAAACTCTGTTGAACTCACGACTCAATCGTGTGAGGCTTTCTAAGCTATTTCGTATGTCACTTCTGTGAACACGAGACTCAAAACTTTTATTTGTGAGTTATTTTTTTGGTAATATATCTCTCCAAGATAGATTACAACAGTCAAGTACATTTAGTACTTTGACTCTTACGGGCTACCTGCCGCCAAGTTGATAGTTTCGGGGAAACTCTGAACAACCTATTCCGGCGACGAGTAGGCTGTGTGGTGTGCCCACACTACAAGAAATTGCGAAGTGAAGAAAGTGCAAAGGACCGAGCGAGTGAGCTCGTGGATCGGTGGACAAGGCATTCACCGACAAACGATAGATTGTGGGAGCACCTATACTCATTCACATAGTGATTTTCAGACATCTGTCTGAAGAGTGGATATAAGATCTTTTGGTGTTCGAACCACTATAAAATCTTTTGAGTCATTTTACTACTTTCTTTATCTCATTAGTTTACTTAATTTGAAACTCAACACTCAAGTATTATAGTATATAAATTAAAACTAACTCTTAAATATACTCGAATTTAAAAATTGAACTAAAATTTAATAACCAAATTACAAACATCCGTCAGTTTATACGTATGTGTGAAAGTGGTGGAGTGTAACATAATGATTTGAGTTTGTTAGGCAACACTCCATCCAAGTGGAAGCAAATTTCAAAATCTCTATAATAGATGCATGTTTTCTATGGTCAATATAAGTAGAGTTGTCAATTAATTAAAAATCTAATCATATAGATGGTGGACTAAAATCCTTAAGGAAAAAGATGAAAGTTTGGGTATTAGTTTAACCATAATTACCAAACCTAGTATCTAATCAGGAGCTAGTATATAATTTTAGCAAAGCAATTAATGAAAATCTTATGATCCATTTAAAGAAATTTATTAGATATCATATCATTAATGAAAAACTGGAAAAAAAAAAGAACTTTTAAATATCCATTTATATATACCTATATACAACACCGAAATGCTCACATACATCATAAATGAATTCGGACCTAGACTAATCACGTTATTATATTTTTTTTAAAAAAAATTGTCGATTTAGGATTTAAAAGATATTTAAATTATCAATTCAGGATCCGAAAAATTATTTGTTAATCTAAAACCCGAAAGATCATGCAATTCTCAATCCAGGACCTGGATTGAGAATTGTATGATCTTTCGGGTCCTGGATTGAGAATTTTTGTGATCTTTCAGGTCCTGAATTGTCAATTAATCTTTCGAATCCTGAATCGATAATTAACCTATCTTTTGAATCCTAAATCGATAAAACTCATTTTTTTTAGTAGGTGAATATGGGTGGAATGCTCCATTCTAAACTATTTCCTTCATAATTTTGTATATACTTAATGAACATAATTAAATTGTATTCGAAAAGACAATCGCATCATTACCTTTTAGAATGTCTTATCAAATTTCTGTTCCTCTTTTTGAATATTTAGGAAAAAGACAAGGAAAATCAAGTACTAAGCATGTTGCAATTAGGTGGGATAATATTTGTAAATTGCTATAATGCAATATTGATTTGACAATTACTTCTTTAACTAAACCAAATAATTAATACGACATGATTAAGGCATCATTAGAGTCATGGCTAATAAATGGGCGGGAACGCCGGCCAATTCCGGCAAGCTTCGCCGGAGATGGGCTACAAATCACATGTCAAAAATTCTCAATCAATAAATTAAAAAAAAAATAGTGACAATATAAAAAATATCACCAACTTTAAATAATACGAGAAATTAGAGAAAATTCCTTAAAGTGTAATGCATATTACTGAAAATACAATTCATAATACCTAGAGCAATAAAACTAGTCATGGTTTTTAATAAGTTATACTCCCTCGGGCTTTGTAGAATTGATTCACTTACTAAATCAAGTGTTGACTTATTTTTAAAAAGGGAAAATAGAGAAATTTATCCCAATCTTTTACATATTAGGGGATTTTATCCCATTCTTTTGCTGTTAGGGAAATTTATCCCACACTTTCATTCTGTTAGGGAATTTTGTCCCATGTCGCTGACTAAGCTGTTAAGTGACACGTGGCATTGATGTGGTGCTGACTCACTGCCACATATTTGCAACGTATCATTTTTTTAGATATTAATTTAATTTTTTTAAAATTTTTAATATCATAATTAATATATATTTTGTATATTTTGTTTTTTAAAATATTTTAATAATGATAAGATATATAAAAATAATACTGCTTTAAATTAATATAAAAATATTATTAAAAAAAATTAGCATCAATTATTTAATTATAATATATTAAAAAACCTAATTATTATTAAAAATTGAAAATTAATATCAATGAAAGTATTTACAAAACTAAAAATTATTTTTAAACAAGTGTTGGCCGTAGAAAAAATTATTGATGATAAAACTAAATAAAATTAGTTCTAGGATTTTAATGATTATTTTACTTTATTTTTAATATATTATAATGTAATATTTAATGTGTTTTTATTTTTATACGTTTATTTTTTAATAATATTTTAATTTTTAAGAAAAATAATTATTGTTGATAAGCATATATATATATATATTAGTTTTGTAAATACTTTCATTAATATTAATTTTCAGTTTTTAATGAGAATTAGGTTTTTTTAATATATTATAATTAAATAATTAATGCTTATTTTTTTTAAATAATATTTTTATATTTATTTAAAGTATTATTATTTTTATATATCTTATTATTAATAAAATATTATAAAAAAACGAAATATATAAAAAATATATATTGATTATGAAATTAAAAAATTTTAAAAATTAAATTAATATTTTAAAAAAATGTCACGTGGCAAATATATGGCAGTGAGTCAGCACCACATCAATGTCACGTGGCACTTAACGGTTTAGTCAGCGACATGGGATAAAATTCCCTAACAGAATGAAAGTGTGGGATAAATTTCCCTAATAACAAAAAAATGGGATAAAATCCCCTAATATGTAAAAGATTGGGATATATTTCCCTATTTTCCCTTTTAAAAATGGTAACTTTTTTACATTAAATAATAAAAATCAATTTCACTTACAATCACAGTCCTTAATTTTCGTGCCGAAAAGAAGAAAGTTATTTCCATCGGGACTGATTTAGCATAATTTATAGTACAACACATTATCCAGAGTAATAATAAAGTAATTCTTGTTTCAAGGTTGATGTGATCAATTTATTTTAAAAATAAATAGACAATTTATAATCAATGCCTCAAACTAAAAAAATACTCTTTCCGTCCCGTCATATTTGTATCATATTTCTTTTCGGTTCGTCTCATTCATTAGTTTCATTTCTTAAAAAGACAAATTTTGTCACACTCACTAATAAAATAATAATTTTATCACACTAACAACTCTTGGTTTTTGTATTTTCTCCTCCGTCCCTAATATGACGGGACGGAGGGTGTAATAAAGTTGGGATCTATGAAATAATTTAATTTGAAGCTACCTCAATTTAATTAAATCTCTTCAAAATTTTAGGTCAAACTATCCAAAAACAGACACACACCAATATTTGTCGGGTTGTAGCTTTTATATACATAAAAAAGAAGTTTCTAGAGTAGTGATCCAAAATCCAAGTTGTATAAACTAATTGAAAATAAGGTTGAATTAAAGTAGTGATTTAGGCCAAAAACACATTGATGTAAAATAATTCATATAGTTTTTGGCATATTGCAAGAGACATCATGAGTGGCCGACAATTAGGTTTGGAAATTGATTAATGTGACCTAAGTGTGATCCTAATCATAAAATAACTACTACAAAAACATAGCATTACCATTTACGAAATGTTTCTTAGCTAGGATTTTTTGGGCTTTCATCATTATTTTAGGCCACACATTTTTGTTATATCAAAAGTTCTGTCTTACATTCTCTTCGATATGTCAGATTAGTCTTTTTTTTCATTTTTGTCTGTCTCTTTACATTAGTCACATTTTCTTAAACGAAGATTATTCTCCACATATTAATAAAATATTGATTTCACTACACTCACAAATATTAGTTATTATGTTCGATCAAAATGAGACTAATGATCCAGGAGAGAGTGAGTAATTTGCAGGATTGCAGTTTGTTGTATATATTTGTGTTTATTGATAGAATTCTTGAGCTTGATTTGCACATATAAATGTGGAGGATTATAAATGTGGATCTTTATGTGCAAGAAATTCTTTCGAATTAATAATTATATCGAAAAAATTGAGTGGTATGAACAAAATATATAAAGATGAAATCATATCAAAATATCAATAACCTATTTAAATTCTTTTCTTTTTCTAAAAAAATTAATTTAAACCTACGCACTTTTAACATGTTCTTATGGATACTCGAACACATAACCTCTTGGTAAAGTGATTTTACGACTATACCCCAATCAAAGTACATTCAAATTCTTTTCTAAAAGTAGAGGTGGCAATCGTGCGTGTTGGGTCGTTATCGTGTCGTGTCATTATCGTGTTTGAGCTTAACGGGTTTGTGTCGTGTTCGTGTTTGAGCTTAACAGGTTCGTGTCGTGTTCGTGCTCATTATTATCGTGCGTGTTCGTGTCGTGTTATCGTGTCGTATTCAAGATTTTTACTCCCAAGTGTAAAGCTGACAATTTTATTAAGGTTAATTTTTTTCGTGTCGGGTCGTTTTCGTGTCGTGTCATTATCGTGTTTGAGCTTAACAGGTTCATATCGTGTTCGTGTTTGAGCTTAACAGGTTCGTGTCGTGTTCGTGCTCGCTTTTATCGTGCGTGTTCGTGTCGTGTTATCATGTCGGGTCAGAAATTGTCAGCTCTATCTAAAAGTAGGGGATAGAACAAACAAGGATCCAACTTCTCGACTTTTTTTTCATTCAAAAGTCTTTAAACATCATATAAAATCCGAATTCGGGTAGGTGAGAATTTAACCACATTTACCACAGCAAATAGAGAGGCCAACAGCAAACAAGATTCAAATTTCCATTCTATAAACTAAAAAATTCAACAAAACAAGATTTAAGTTTTTATTTTTCAACAAATCTCCCCCTCCACCAGCTACGTACTCACTCCATTCTCACCACCCAAACCATACAACACACCAGAATACCTCTCAAGCGAGCCATTGAAGAAGTTCTCCTTGAGCTTCAAGAACGTGCACGACGTGAGCAAGCTATCCGACCCAGCCTGATGACACACCCCGACTCTCTCCACCTCCAAAAGCTCCGCCAGCTTGTTGAGCCCCCCGTGGAGGCTGTTCGAAAACTTCATCAAATGCTTGATATCATAAAGAACCGGGAAGTATATACCGATCAACGCGAAGAACAAGAACTGCGTCTCCGGCAAGTTCTGGCAAGTCAGGAGCTTGAGCAGATACCCGAAGTCATAGCCGCTGTGGAATGTCACCCAACACACATTATCATTCAAAACAATCCCCGACGACATCAAGAGCTCGCCAAAACGCCTGGCGTCGATGCCCCTCTCCGCGTTCCTCCAGAAATCGATCCCACTGTGGCGCAGGAGCTCGATCGAGTCGCTTGCAAAGACATCCTTGTTGGGGTTGAACTCGCAGAAGTTGAACTGCCAGATGCAGAACTTGCCTGTTCCACAAGTGGGGAGATTCCCGTTCTCGTCGGAGAATGTCAGCCCCAGCTGGATCAGCTTCAGCATGTCGACGTTGCCTTTCAATGTCTGGTAGTGGTAGTCGCCGGAGTTCTTGAAGTTGCCGACCGGCCGGATCACGATCCCGGGGAACTCTGTGTCCATGGCGATGTAAGGGTATTCATCCACAATTTCTCGTATCAATGCGAATTCTTCGTCCAAGTTGTCGACCCAAACCTCCCTGATGTGAATTGAATCGCTCTTGGGTAAAAATGAAATCTCCGACATTTCAAATCGGAGCGAACTCAGCAAAAACTCAGAGATATCTCAGCTTTTTCGCAAACTCGGAGCAAATCCGTATAGTTTTTAGCATACGAAAGAGAATCTGCAGGGTAATTCCAAATAAACTCAATCAATCCCAAATCAAAGTAAACCCTAAAATAATAACAATTCATAAATTCTTTTTTTTTGGGGAGACGAAGGAATAGATCTAGTGAAGAACACCATTTCTAAACTAAATCTGGTGGATCAAACACAAAAAAAAAGCACCACAGACTCCTAATCCAATTGTTGCTCCAAAATACAGATTCCGATTTTCTAAGATCCGTAACACAGATCCACCAAAAAAAAAAAGAAAAAAAAAGTCACCATTCCTAAAATAAATCAGCTGAAAAATCCCGATCTGCGTCGATGCATATTAAATCCTCATCACCAAACAACAAATTCAGAAAAAAATAAATAAATTACCTCAAAATCAAATGGTTGCGAAGGTATCTAACGATGACACAATGTCAATAAACAGACTTCCACTACCAAATTGCACACACAAACACGCATATGTGTGTGTAAATTGGTACCATATATAAAAAGGGTATTAGGGATACCGAGCGTGCGGCGGCGATTGGAGGAGCAAAAGACGAAAAAGCTAAATATCAACAGATCTTTTTACTATTATTATTATTATTATTTTTTCCAGAATTAAAGAGAAAGAGAGAAAGAGACAAGGAAGAATTTCGGAGAGAGAAGATGAACAAGGATGGGGTGGGGTTGGTGGAGCCCTTATCCTCTGTTCACCTCAAAAACAAATGAAAAAATAAAAAAAATTGAATGCAGGGGCGATGGGATTAATGTGGGCTTGGATTTCTATTTTAGAAGACGAGGCTGAAGAAGATGATCATGATTATACAATTAGTTTTTCGAAATTGTTTTTATGAATTTTGTGAGATGAAATTTCTCTGGAATTTATCAATTTCCCAGAATACCATAAATAGTGCAACTTACACTCCTCTCTCTCAGTAACAGAAGCCGAGAAAAATTAGTAATTGAATAATGAGATTTTGAATTCAATATGTGAATTAGGTGTGTGTACACGGACTGATTCCTAGAAATAGACACGGGTAAAAAGGAACCAAATTGTTCGTAAAATGTTCAGATCTCGATTCCATAAAAATTCATTCAAACTCATTGAATAAAAAATTTAAATTTGAACATCATAGTATTTGATTTGGAAGGCCGTGAGCAAGTTAAAATTTATAAGAGATGTAAAAAAAAAAATTATACTCCCTCCTTCACATTACATTAGTACATTTTGGTTTCACCACAGTAACAAAAATGAAAAAAGGGACTAGCTGGCGGAACGGATGAAGTATAAAAGTGATATTTTAATGAATTAAGAGTAATAATAATGATATATCTTTCTAATATTGAGATTTTTTTTTATTTGAGCATGAATATAATACTTCCTCCGTCCCGATTTATTAGGCCCTTTTCTTTTCGGCACGGAGATTAAGAGTTATGAGTTGTTGGTCCCGGTTTTTCAGAGTATAAAACGTTTGCAGCGGAAATAATATAAAGTAAACGTTTTCTTGCACTTGCTGGTTAACCAACTGACTGGGACCTGTCAGCTGGTGATTCAAAACTTAGAATATTTTAGGCCTTGTTTGCACAGTTATCAGTTTTCAGGATATACACCAGCACTTGGGTGCTGGGTTTAAAATAAGAATATAATGCAGAAAACTGATAAAGACAAAGGATTTATAGTGGTTCGATCAACTGATCTACGTCCACTCTCCAGTCGTAGCACTGGAAATTCACTAAGAGTAATCAGGTACAAGAGTCCTACGATCTATCTCTAGCTGGTGAATGCCTCGTCCACCAGTTCACTAGATCAACCGCTCCCGGCCTTGTCCTTCTTCAACTCTGATCAGCTGGTGGAGTGCGAGCACGTCACTTCAACCTCCACAGCTCACTGGGTGTTTAGTTCTCCCAAGAACGTATCTTCTCAATACGGCAAACTGCCCGTGATAACTCAAGTGCTGGCTGGCACAAGAGCTGCTGTGAACTTCCTCGGAAGAGAAAGAACACCAAAGAGATCAGTAACTTACAAGCTGGAAGCTTGAAGTCTCGTGTTTGAATAAATCAACACACGGTAAGCTTTAAGAAAAGCCTCGAAAGTGTTTTGCTTGCTTGCAATAAAGTTTCAGACTTTCGGTAGTTGAGCGAGAGAGAAGAGTATTGAATGTTGATGGATCCCAGGTATTTATAGACGCGGGATCCCATTCAAATCTTCTAGCCGTTTGGACACATCCGGAAAAGGTCTCTGTCCTCGCATGTCCTTCTGACGGCGGCAGGTATGTTTTTCCGGAAAGTGCCATACTTTTGTCTGCTTTATCTGACATTGATCTCTTTATGTCAGAACGGCACTATTCGTCAGTACGAGGAATCGAGACTGGTGTCTTGTAACTGATGGACTTTAAGGTATCCTCCTTAAAGTCATACTCTGTCAGTTAATTCCTCGACGAATCTTCTTTTTGTCTCTAAGACTCTGGGAGAGAGAATCTCGAATTCTGCTGGTAACATCCGACTGGTAGATCATTCTGGTGATCTTGTGCTGGCAGTCTCTGCTGGTGACTTGCGCTGGCACAATCTAAGTCTACCAATATGTCTGATGTTAACTCTTGGAATCTCCCATGACTGGTGGCTTCACCGCTGGTGAATAGTGTCAGTGAGAACACGTATTCTGCTGGTAAGATTTGTCAGCCGCCTGCTGGTGAAATCCTTCCCAACTGGTGAACAGTAGCCAGCCATTAGCTCTTTCTCATGCTGATGAACAGTGTCAGCACGAGTCTTTGTCAGCCGCCTTCGGATGAGACTTTTCCAACTGGTGAACAGTACCAGTGGTAAGCACTTCTCATGCTGGTGAACAGTGTCAGCATGAGTCTTGATCAGCTGCGACTTACAACTCAAAAGACCTAAACAGGACTTTACATTTGAGAACTAGAGCTATCTAGAGACAGCTGACGCTGGTAGGACTTAGGATTTGATCCACCAAAACTATAATCTAAACAAGTAAGCTACTGGGAAGGGAAACCTTAGACAGATTTCCCAACAATTTCCCCCTTTTTGGTGCGATCAAAGCCTAACCAGCGAGCACTCAGCTGATGAGGAAAGTTACAGAAGATTTCAGGGTTTTACAAATAAGCCTATCAGATCTAAACCCATGAAACTACTTCCTCACATCAGCTCTAACTAAAATCTTCCCCCTCAAACTAAGAGGGATATTGCTCGTTTAGAATATGAAAATTAAGATCAGAGCAAAGATAAGTAAAAGAGTGCTGGTGCTGATTACACTGAATGTGTAAGTTCAGCTGGTAAGTAAATACTTAGACAATTGTTGGACAATGAGAGATTGTCATCAACTTGTCAGTAATCCTTTCATTAATGATGTGGCCATTACAAGTACAGAAAAGATGACTGACTAGTCTAGATACATTTACTTACAACAAAAATAGAGAAACAAGACTATGGCTGAGAAGATGATC
>JAPKLW010000738.1:342044-372007 GCA_026898455.1 Plectranthus barbatus
TGGTCTGTACACTTGCAGCTTTAGCGCGTTGCGAAACGCGCTATCAATCCGCGCCAAAAAGGAGGACACTCCAGCGGTTACAGACTCCATCTGTTGAGCAATTTCAGTTCGGAAGGTGGCGAAGCGCTGATCCATCCTGGCATCAATGAGTGCAAGAAGCTGCGCAGGAGGATGGATCTCGGAGATTGGCTGCGCTGATACTTCCAGGGAAGAGGAAGGCACACCAGTTGCGGAAGGAGCCATTGCTGGTTCGGATTCAGCTGATTCGTCCATTGGGGCTGGCTCCTCCGCTGGCACTGCAGCTGCAGCTGGTTCCTCCGCTGGTACTGCGACTGCTGCTTCTGCTGGCTCCACTACTGGCACTGCTGCTGGAGCTGGCTGGACTTGTTCAAAAACGGGTGGGGCTGTGAATTCCACCACTTGCCAGTCCATAGAATCAGGGACGAGATCGCCCGAGATAATAGGAACAGGAGGGACGGCAAGGGTCAGCCACCAACCACGAGAGGGATCCTCCTCTACTAAGTGGTCTACCAGCAGAGCGCTGGCAGCCATGTCGAACAATATAGCATGGTAGGGAGGGATCCTCGGGAGGGTAACCAGCACTTTGAGGCGACGGAGCGCGTACGTCAGCTGGTACCCCCGACTGGTGACTCGAAACTGGAGGAAAGGTAACTTGATCTTTTTCAGTGGCGGGAGGCCGGAGCTTCCAGTCAGCTGCCTATACTCAGCAATTTTCAGCAAGCGGCGCTTGATCCTCCTTGTAGACAGCTGCTGGGGGCATTCAGGATCGGTGCCCATGAAGGCATGAGCCCACTCCTCCTCCGCTCTCCAGTAGCCAAGACCCAGCCTGGCATAGAGAACCGCCCGCTTCTCCACTGTCAGCAGGCGCTCGCATCGATCGAAAATCCTCCACCTCCGGAACTCCAGACATAGTTCCGGATCCACCCTCCAGAGTCTTCGGTAGCTGGATATCATTTCGTCATTGACGGCATTCTCCACCTCCACCGTGATGTTTTCAGCATACTCATAGAGAGTGGAATTGAAATATTCCATCGGCTGCAAGGGCAGACACCAGTCAGAGATCCTCGAAGCGTATACCGACTGGTGGGGGAGTCCGCTGATGGGGATGATGTTGAATGCTGAAGGCTCAGGCACTCGTGAATTTAGAAACGCCATGTCCCCGCGGTGCTCCCACCGGTGTACCCCTGTCACTCGCGACTGGAAGGTGTCTTCATCAATCAGTTGATGCTCTTGGATGCAGAGCATGTATGGTCGCCTTTCAGTACGTGCACGCCTAGCTGGTGATGTAGAGGACGCTGCTGGTCGCCCGGAAGTTGATGTCGAGGCATCTGTAGATCGGGGGCGACTGGCAGGACGACGAGCCTTATCATCAAGGTCTGGGAACAGATCCCTTGGCTCCATCCTCTGCACCATGGAGTAATGTATCACCTCCTCAGCTGCCGCCTGCTCCGGCTCCTCAGCCCTTGGCTCCTCTGCATCCTCAGAATCTGAGCTCATATCTGAAAAACTCGCCAGTTTTTCCGGGGTGGTCGCCCGCACTTCTTCTCCTCCACTGGCACCCCCGTGCGCGGCCAGTGGGTCTTCTTCACCTCCACCACCCCCTTGCGCGGGTGGAGGGACTTCAGCGACCTCCTCCTCCTGGTACTTATCCACAAGGGATAGTACATCCTCTTCAGCGCCCATCACCAGCAGGCGAGTAAAGGATTCATCGGATAAGATCTCGCCTGGAGCTGGTGCTGGTGGCCTTGCACTTGTAGTTGGGGCAACTTCCCATTTGCCTTTGGCCACCTGGTGCACCTGCTCCGCCAGTTGCGCCTGACGTCTGGCCTCATTCTCAGCCTGCACCTTTGCAAAGGCTTCATCGCGGGCTGCCAGCTCAGCCTCTCTTCTCCGCTGGTCGGCCAAGGCCTTCAACCTTGCCTGGGCCTGTTTCTTCCTTACTATGGAGGCTTGTTGCTCCTTCTTTGCTTGCTCCACCAGTTTCTGAGCTCTGGTCTGGATTCGCTTCCTCTTGCGAGTCATCCTCTCGAGGGTCTCCTCCTCAGTCAGTCCCAAGACGGACTTCTTGACTGGAACTGAGATCTTTCCAGACGCAGGATCATAAGCAACAGCTTGCGGAGGCTGCTGGTGCTGGTGAGTCTTAGGCTTCTTCGTTGATCGGGGCTTGGGAGCTGGCACTGGCGCTAGTTCTTGAGGATGTATGCCAGTTGCCTCAGCCACCGCGTCCTCCATTGAGACAAATAGGGACTCGAGCTCGCGCTTTCTCTTCAGCTCAGCCCTAGCCTCATCAGTCAGTGGGAGAGCCACAGCTGGCACTTGCTCCCCCAGGTCTTCTGAGTCCTCCTCAGAAACGGCCTCAGCAGGGTCCACTGCTGACTTCCCTTTCAGCCTGCGTGGCTTCTTGTAATCTGGGCGAGGCAGCTTCACCTTCGTGGCTGGTATGAAATCGGAACCAACCAGCTGTTCCCCCTGATCCACGCCATCACCCAATTCCATCTCCAGGATGTGGCTGATCCTCAGCCCGAAGGATACGGCGTGAGCAAACTTCCCTTCCGTTGGCACGGTGATGTTCCGCGCCACATTCTCCAGCAACCGGCCAAAGAAAAATTCGGCCCAATTGCCCTGAACTCCATCCACCAGGGCACACATCACCGAGAACTTCCGCAGGCTTAACTCGGCGTACGAGCCGACCTCACATTGTAGCATGCGAACTACAATGTCGCACACCATCTGCCAGTATTCTTCCATCTCGGACTTTTTCATGCCAGTCCGGAAGACGGTGACTTCTTCCTTCTTCCATTGCGCCCACCTCCTCCGGAATTCCACCGTATCATCCTGATGATACGTGGCTACTTCCTCTCCTTCATTCCTCAGTCCGAAGAGATCGGCGAGGTATTCTGCGGTGACGGTGATCAGGTGGCCGAACACCGATGTAGTGAACGACTTCCTGTCGTCAGCAATAACCGCCCGAGCGTAAAACTCGGCTACCATGTGAGGATGGAAAGTTCTGGGGGTTGCCGTGAGGTACGGTCGGAGCTGTTCTCGGTCAATCATATCCATCAGCTCCTCCCCGAAATTTTTCAGGGCCAACTTCTCATTCAAAATTTTCTCTTTTTGGACCTGAGCAGCCCTTATCTGTGCGTTGGAGAGTTGATGGCGGGTCGGTGGTTTATTCAACTGAACCAGTCTGGCAAAAGGATGGCTATAGTCAACATCCTCTATCTTTACAATGCCAGTATATGTCGGCATATGAGCTTCAGCGAGGGGTAAGTCGAGAGACTCTGAGGATGATGAAGTGGAGGGGCTATCAGCAGGAGGATGAGGATTTGAGGAAGATGCCATGACCTCAGAAAATATCAAAGGAAGTTGAAGGAAGTTGAACAGATTTAGGGTTCTGAAAATGTAAGGGATCGTAAAGGTTAACCCGATGAAGGAGATCGGGTATTTATACTCGGGCCATGCAGGATCAGACGTCCAGGATCAACGCTCAGCACGCGAGGATCGACGGTCATCAGCAGGCCCGGTTCCCTGTGGTGACGTGCGCGGTCGTGCTGACGGGCGCCACGACGTGGAGCTGACGTGGCACGCAGCGATTGGTGGCAACCAAGCGTCGGACTGCGCAGACACTGTGCACATTAAATGTGGCATTAAATGCCGCATTAAATTCTGAGGACTGTACACGCTACTTGGATTTGAGCGATCCCGCCTTTTCTGAGACAGCTGACATGACCGGTCATCAGTAGCATATACCAGTCGCATACTTCCCCCTAACTGGTTGGCCTCTTTATCAGTTGGCAACTGATACACATACTGGTGCTGGCATACTTAGACAAATTGAGAGCTTGGACTCAATTTTCGTCAGTCGCGGAAATTCCATCAGTTATCTGCTGGCAACTTGAAAGATAGTAAAAATTGAGAGCTTGGACTCAATTTTATTCTGCATAATCTTCTCTCCAAGAAATCCACTCCTCATCATCGCTTGAAATTGGGAGCTGGGACCCAATTTCGCTTCAACTGATGGTTTGTGCTGGCAACTTCGGAATGAGAGCTGGGACTCATTTCCTTGGACAATTAAGGGATAAGTTCCGCCAGTAGGAACCATCAGTGAGCTAGAGATACCTCTTAAATAAAAACAACTAAGAGCTTGGACTTAGTCGTAATCAGCGTTCTACAGAAGATCAAGAACAGAATGAGAGCTGGGACTCATTCTTCCTCATCATTGGGGCTCACATCAATCTCCATAAGACCGAGTTTGATGCACAACTCCTTGAATCTTGCTTCTGGCAGTGGCTTGGTGAAGATGTCAGCCAGTTGATCTTCAGTTCTGATGTAGTCCACGCTGACATCCTTCTTTTCGACATGATCACGAATGAAGTGATGTCGAATATCTATGTGCTTGGTTCTAGAGTGATGAACCGGATTCTTCGTGATGCACATAGCGCTGTTGTTGTCGCAATAGATGGGAACACAACCAGTGTCCACTTCATAATCCTCCAGTTGTTGCTTGATCCAGATAACTTGAGCACAGCAACTGGCAGCGGCAACATACTCAGCCTCAGTGGTAGAAGTAGCAACTGAGTGCTGCTTCTTGCTAAACCAGCTGATTAGCTTGTGTCCTAGAAACTGACACGTACCACTGGTACTCTTTCGGTCAATACGGCATCCAGCGAAGTCTGAATCTGAATATCCAATGAGTGTAAGCTCATCATTTCTGGGATACCATATTCCAAGAGATTCAGTCCCCTTCAGATATTTTACTATCCTCTTTGCAGCTTCCATGTGTGACCTTTTCGGATTGGCTTGAAATCTGGCACACACTCCGACTGAGTACGAAATGTCGGGTCTGCTGGCTGTGAGATAGAGAAGTGATCCAATGATTCCTCGGTAGATGGTAGGATCAACTGATTCACCTTGCTCATCAAGAAATATTTGACAACTGGTGCTCATAGGTATTCTGAGGGACTTAGTTTTCTCTGGGCAATACTTCTGAATTAACTCCTTCGTATACTTCCGCTGGCTGATAAAAATCCCATCAGCTGACTGCTGGACCTGGAGTCCTAGGAAGTATGTCAATTTGCCCATCATACTCATTTGAAATGACGTCTGCATCAGTTGAGAAAACTTCTCGCAGAGAGATATATTCCTTGATCCGAATATGATGTCATCAACATAGATCTGCACCATTAGCATGTCACCTCCATCCTTGAGAAGGAAGAGAGTCCTATCAATCTTCCCTTTTCGAAATCCATTGCTGATAAGGAATTGTGACAACGTTTCGTACCAAGCCCTGGGCGCCTGTTTCAATCCATACAGGGCCTTTCTCAGCTTGTACACTTTGGTGCCTATCTCAAAGCCTGGAGGTTGCTCGACATAAACCTCCTCCTTTAGCTCGCCATTCAAGAAGGCGCTCTTCACGTCCATCTGGAATACCGTGAAGCCGTGATACACTGCATACGCAAGGAACAGCCGTATCGCCTCCATTCTTGCAACTGGTGCGAAGGTCTCATCAAAGTCGATGCCTTCACACTGCCTGTAACCTTTGGCGACTAAACGAGCTTTGTTTCTGACCACGGTGCCATTCTCATCTCGCTTGTTCTTGAAGACCCACTTGGTGCCAATCACTGACTGATGTGATGGTCTCTCCACCAAGTCCCAAACATTGTTGCGAGTGAATTCAGCAAGCTCTTCTTGCATGGCATTAATCCAATCAGCAGATTCTAGCGCAACTCCTATGGAAGTAGGTTCCATTTGAGAAATAAAGCAACTTAGGAGCGCACTGCCGTGGCGAGTCTGGACTGAACCTTCCTGATCACCGAGAATAGCATCGGATGGGTGATCCCTCAGCCATTTGGGAGGACCAGCGACTACTGGTGCCGGCTGTGAAATAGGTTCTTCTGTCCTGAAAACTGGTGCTTCAATATTTTCACCGGTCGGAGCTGGAACTGCAACTGGCGGTTGACCTTCACCAGTTAGAACTGGAATTGCAACTGGTGGTTGATCACCAGT
The DNA here is from genome assembly GCA_026898455.1 of Plectranthus barbatus. Classification (NCBI taxonomy): domain Eukaryota; kingdom Viridiplantae; phylum Streptophyta; class Magnoliopsida; order Lamiales; family Lamiaceae; genus Plectranthus; species Plectranthus barbatus. The sequence goes on from JAPKLW010000738.1 coordinate 348,072, forward strand.
TGGAACTTCTTCTTCGTCAGCTTCACTCTCTGACTGATCTCCTGATCCTTCACCAACGATGTCAGTATCAGCTGGTACCTCCATTCCTGCTGGTTCATCGTTGTCTTCTGGCTCAAAGATTCTAGTCAGAATTCCCCCTGGATTATTGCTAGATCCACTCAGGGAGATTGAGTGTAAGGTCTCAGCAAGGTCATTTGCATCACCGACCCTCTCAGGTTGCTGATGGGCACCTGAGGTAACTGGTTGAGAAGATGATCCATTCATAGGTCTAGTCGAACCAGTTGGTTGAGCATCGGAAGAATTCCTGCCCAACTGGTCGCTGACATCCTCGACCTCAGGAACATCTTCAGCCAGTTGGCGTAAGGTCCTGCGCACTAAAGTAGCTTCATCAAAAACAACATTGCATGTTATTTCCACAAGCTGGGTAGTCTTGTTAAATACTCTATAGCCCTTGTGAGAGGGATGTCCATATCCGACAAACACACCCTCATCAGCCTTAGGCGAGAAAGCATTTAACTTCGACTTCCCATTATTATGGATATAACATGGTGAACCGAATGCACGAAGATGAGCTATAGAAGGCTTACGACCAAAATACACTTCGTAGGGAGTTTTCTGGAGTCTGTCGTTGATCCCGCTTCTATTCTGAGTGTAGCAGGCAGTCACCAACGCTTCTCCCCAGAAACTCTGTCCCAAGCCGGACTCAGCCAGCATGGACCGGACCGCTTCTTTCAGCGTCCTGTTCCTACGTTCTGCCAGTCCATTCTGCTGCGGTTGCCTTGGAGTAGATCTCTCATGTTTGATCCCGGCCTCCGCGCAAAAATCCATCAGCAGACTGTTGCAGAATTCAGTCCCATTGTCTGATCGAATTCGCTTTACCACAGCTTCTCTCTGTTTCTGAGCTTGGATGATCAATTCTGGAAGAATGATCTTCACCTCATCCTTGGTTCTGAGAAGCTTTACCCAGGTATAGCGCGAGTAGTCATCGACTACCACCAGCGAATATCGTCGTCCTCCAATGGTTTGCGGTGTTACCGGTCCAAACAGGTCCATGTGTAACAACTCGAGTACCTGACTGGTACTGGGGCAGACTGGCGACTGGTTCTTGAAGGACTTCCTAGTTTGTTTGCCTTGCTGGCAAGCTTTGCAAATTCCTTCCTTCTTGAACCCGCCCTTGGGAAGACCATCTACAAGATCATGCTTGGTTAGATAATTAATAGTTTTGAAATTTAGATGACTTAACCTTTTGTGCCACAGCCAGTTTGTTTCCATAGAACTGGTGGCCACGAAGCATGAATCAGTCTTCCCGCTATGCCAGTCGACGACATAAAGTCCTCCTTTGCGAACACCTCTCAGCTTGGTCTCGCCAGATTCCTTGTCTTTGATCTGGCACTCTGATTTCTCAAAGGTAACTGTGTACCCGTAGTCGCACAGCTGACTGATGCTCAGGAGGTTGTGCTTCAGATTGGTGACAAGGGATACATTCACAATTCTGACATCATCCTTCTCGATGCAGCCCTTGCTAATAACTTTGCCCTTGGAGTTATCACCAAAAATAACTGGAGGTCCTCTGACCTTGGTGAGCTCAGAAAATAGGAACTCCTCACCAGTCATATGAGCCGAGCAACCACTATCTATGATCCACTCGCTCGATCTCTGAAGCTGTGTTGCATGATCCTGTTCCTGCAAGAAAATGAAATTATTTAGGTCCCCGATCATCAGCGGGTCCTGCAGGGTTAGATCTCTGGATCATTCCTTTTGGAATCCAGACTTGAGTAATCTTCAGCTCGGTGTTACCCTTGCTGACATCACTTGTGGCCTTTCCCTTCCTTTTAAAATAATGCATGGATTTGTTTTTGGAAGGTGTGGCTGTGTGTGCGGTTCCTCTGGAAGTATTCTTCCTCCGAGGGTGTCGGAAATTTCTTTCCGACCGCTTGTGTTGCCTTGGTGGTTTCTGGAATTGTGGACCACGATGATTAGCCTTCCCAGCCCTTGAGAAAAGGTTTTGATTGGGCTCAGGCCTCCGATAGGTTTTCCTCCTATCGGGAAATATCCTTCTCTCAGTATTCCGCTGAGATTTGGATCCCTTGTAAGCATGCTGGCAACTGGCATACTTGTAAGGTTGGGCGTGGAATCTCTGGACAGCTGATGCTGGCTGTCGGATTCCACTGGCAGCTGACCTTGACTTCCTTGCCTTAGAATATTTCGGCTTAGTCTGCGTCTTCGGGTATGCTGGCGTCCTGTCAGCAGAGGATCTTGCCAGTTGAGGATTTTATCTTGATGACTCACCTATGTATCTGGACTTATGGTTCCTATGCTGATCAGCCACACGGGACTGACTGGCATTACCAGCTGGTGCTGATGCATTTACCAGTTTGCCCTTACCCTTACCAGTAGTGATTTGTTCGGGCTGGTTTATGCTCAAATCCTTTGTAAATCCCAACCCGGACTTATCAGAAGGCTTTCTCCAATGACTTAGAGCTGCTTCCAAGTCTTTTGAGCCTTTATTTAGAAAATTTATTTTATTTTCTTGCTCCAGAACGAGATTGTGAAAATTATCTCGCTCAGTTTTTGTAATTTGAAAATTTTGGAGCAACTCAAAGTGAGTCTTTTTCAAAGTGGCTAGCTCTTCACTGACTGACCTCGATTTTTCAATCTCCTTGGTCAAAATAGAAACTTGATCTTTCAGCGAAGTATTTTCGCCAGCCAAGACATTCTTTATTTCATAAAATTTTAAAAATTCTTGTTGAAGAATGTCTATTGTGACAGCTTCTGAGTCGGAGCAACGCGACTCAGAATCGTCTAAAATGTGAGAAGGCATGATATGCATTGAGGGAGCTGATGATTGTACCTGATCATCAGCTGCAAGTGCCTCTTCACTGTCAGCACTTCCTTCAGCTGATTCCTCACCGAAGGCTGCCATGAGTGCCAGTAGAGCTTCCTCTTCTGACTCTTCATCTGACTCATACTCTCTGTCGTCATGGTCAGGAATGTCAGGAACTTCTGTCCTGGTCAGCATAGCCTTGGCAACGGCTTTGGATGCTCGCTCTTCAAAGAGCTTCTTTAGCCTTTCCCGCTCATCTTTATCCACCTGTGGACATTCAAACTTAAGATGATCAGGGGATTGGCACTGATAGCAAGCACTGGGAGCTCTCTTGATGAATTTTCCGTCAGTTGAGCTTAGAGATACTCCCTGTTTCGACTTGGCTTTCTCCAGGAGAACGGCCAGTCTCTTCATCTGTTGCTCAAGGTCAGCGATAGAGCTCTCGCTGTCTTTTGAGTTAGATCCCGATGTGGCTGGGATCTCTTTCTTCTGGTTGTGCTGGGCAGCAGGTCTGTCAGCATGGAAGGGCTTCTTGGTCTTCCATTTGAAGTCCTTCTTGACGAAGTAAGCTTCGTCTTGAGCTTTGATGCTGGGGGATCCCATGTTCCGGATGGCCTCATTCTTGTTTACCATCTGGATATCCCACTCGTGTGCCTGCAATTGAGCAAATAACTCCTTGGGAGTCATCTTGGACAGGTCCTTCTCCTTCAGAGCTGTGGTCTTCACGAACCAGTCCTCCTTGGGCATCTTGGATAGGATCTTGGCATTAAGATCTTCATTTGAGCACTTCCTGTCCAGTGACTTTAGCTCGCTGACGATGGCGTTGAATCTCGCCTTCATCTCCTTGATGGTTTCTCCAGGCAGCATCTGGAAGGACTCGTACTTGTCCACTGCAACCTGCAATTTGTTGCGTTTCATTTGATCAGTTTCTTGACATAGACTATCAAGGTAATCCCATACTCCCTTGGCATTGTCAAACTGGAGGGCTTCCTCCATCAGCGACTCTGGAAGAGAAGCCAGGATCAACTCGTGAGCAATGGAATCCAACTGATTCCGCTTCTTGTCCTCGGTGTTCCATTCGTCTTGAGGCTTTGGGATCACAGCAGCTGGACGATCTCCTAGCTGGTGCTGTATCTTGGTGATCTCGATTGGCCCTGTCTCCAGCACATCTTTCATTTCCGGATGGATGCTCTTCAGAGAAATGAGCGACCTCTTTCGCCATATATCATGCTTCACAGTCTTGTAGTCGAGTAGCTTCGGATTATTCATCTTCGTGTACCTGAGCTAATCAACAGACAAACAAAGGAGTGCAAGGAAACGTGGATCTCGGTCCTAAGCGACTCAGAAACAATCGGTCTATAAGAACCTGGCTCTGATACCACTTGTTGGTCCCGGTTTTTCAGAGTATAAAACGTTTGCAGCAAAAATAATATAAAGTAAACGTTTTCTTGCACTTGCTGGTTAACCAACTGACTGGGACCTGTCAGCTGGTGATTCAAAACTTAGAATATTTTAGGCCTTGTTTGCGCAGTTATCAGTTTTCAGGATATACACCAGCACTTGGGTGCTGGGTTTAAAATAAGAATATAATGCAGAAAACTGATAAAGACAAAGGATTTATAGTGGTTCGATCAACTGATCTACGTCCACTCTCCAGTCGTAGCACTGGAAATTCACTAAGAGTAATCAGGTACAAGAGTCCTACGATCTATCTCTAGCTGGTGAATGCCTCGTCCACCAGTTCACTAGATCAACCGCTCCCGGCCTTGTCCTTCTTCAACTCTGATCAGCTGGTGGAGTGAGAGCACGTCACTTCAACCTCCACAGCTCACTGGGTGTTTAGTTCTCCCAAGAACGTATCTTCTCAATACGGCAAACTGCCCGTGATAACTCAAGTGCTGGCTGGCACAAGAGCTGCTGTGAACTTCCTCGGAAGAGAAAGAACACCAAAGAGTTCTGTAACTTACAAGCTGGAAGCTTGAAGTCTCGTGTTTGAAGAAATCAACACACGGGAAGCTTTAAGAAAAGCCTCGAAAGTTTTGCTTGCTTGCAATAAAGTTTCAGGCTTTCGGTAGTTGAGTATGGCGAGAAGAGTATTGAATGTTGATGGATCCGAGGTATTTATAGACGCGGGATCCCATTCAAATCTTCTAGCCGTTTGGACACATCCGGAAGGATGTCAAACCTCGGATGTCCTTCTGACGGCGGCAGGTATGTTTTTCCGGAAGGAACCATACCTTTGACCCCTTTATCTGACACAGATCTCTTTGTGTCAGAACGGCTCTTTAAGTCAGTACGAGGAATCGAGACTGGTGTCTTGTAACTGATGGACTTTAAGGTATCCTCCTTAAAGTCATACTCTGTCAGTTAATTCCTCGACGAATCTTCTTTTTGTCTCTAAGACTCTGGGAGAGAGAATCTCGAATTCTGCTGGTAACATCCGACTGGTAGATCATTCTGGTGATCTTGTGCTGGCAGTCTCTGCTGGTGACTTGCGCTGGCACAATCTAAGTCTACCAATATGTCTGATGTTAACTCTTGGAATCTCCCATGACTGGTGGCTTCACCGCTGGTGAATAGTGTCAGTGAGAACACGTATTCTGCTGGTAAGATTTGTCAGCCGCCTGCTGGTGAAATCCTTCCCAACTGGTGAACAGTAGCCAGTCATTAGCTCTTTCTCATGCTGATGAACAGTGTCAGCACGAGTCTTTGTCAGCCGCCTTCGGATGAGACTTTTCCAACTGGTGAACAGCACCAGTGGTAAGCACTTCTCATGCTGGTGAACATTGTCAGCATGAGTCTTGATCAGCTGCGACTTACAACTCAAAAGACCTAAACAGGACTTTACATTTGAGAACTAGAGCTATCTAGAGACAGCTGACGCTTGTAGGACTTAGGATTTGATCCACCAAAACTATAATCTAAACAAGTAAGCTACTGGGAAGGGAAACCTTAGACAGATTTCCCAACATGAGTGTAGAATGAGTTTGTGGACTAAATATTTTATTGTTGAGTGTGAAAAGATTGCTATTTTTGGAAATATGTCAATTTAGTTGGGACGCCCGATTTGGTAAGAGGGTCTATTCTGCTAGGACGGGGGAGTATTAATTATAGAATAAATAATTTTTTCTTTCAAAATAATTATGAATATTTTAAATATATTCTAACTTTAACAAGTTCATTTAGATTCGATTAAAGCTCGATAAAGTTCATAAACTTCAAAGTATTCGATAAAAAAATTTAGAAACTTAACTCAATACTAAACGAGTTAAACTTAATCACGCACTACTCAGCTCGACTCAATTTGATTAATACTCTTAAGAATAGCACATTGTAAATAAGAGGTATGATAGCCATGGGGGACAAACAATTGCTCTTTGTTTTTTTTTAATCTCTAGTAAAATGATTTATTGATTTGCAAATTTGAATCATGGAATGGTTCTGCAATCAATCAACATCTTTTTTATGATTTAATTTTTTATTTTTTTTAAAAAAAGATAATCAACACCTTTTTGTAAAGAGAAACAAAGTGATTTTAACAGCAAAACAAATCATCGCCATCCCATAAAGATGCACATTTTATTGTTAACTTTATTTTTGAAGATTTAAATATAAACTCAAATGGTTAAAAAAGAAAGCAGCACGACCGTTTGGATTCATCAATCAATTTATATGGGTCGACATCATAAATATTTTTTTTGGTGATCTTTTAAATGCTATTGTAAATGTAGGAACACAACAACCGACATGAGCACCCCAAAAAAAATAAACCTTTTATAAAATAGAAATAATTTTCATTTTTAAATTGGTTAGATTAATAGTTGAAATTCTCTTAATATATTTTATAAAAATATGCACTATATTATATGTATTATATATACCCTGCTACTATATCACACCAAGCTAGCATGCTAGGAGAGATGCATTGCAAATTCCTATGACCCGGGACAAGGGGTTGTGTGACGGGCAGTTTGGGTTGAAACCGAACCTAATCTGCTCAAGTCGTGAACCTGAACCTTTTGAAAAGTCCAACCCAAACTGAAATCGCTCAAATCCTTCGATTTCGATTCGAACCAAACTTTTGATTTTATGTAGTTCAGATTGAACCGAATCCTAAATATCCCAAACCAAACCGAACATAGGTTTGAGGATTTTGAAACCGAACTGAAACTCAAACGAGCCCAAAACCCTTCATGAAGTGTGAATTAATTCTTATTCAACACAAATATAATTACAAATAAAATCTTAGCATAAAACCCATTTTCTTATAAATATTATATATATATATATATATATATATATATATATATAATATCTATTCTTTGATTATTCCATTCTTGACTTCTTGTAATAATTGTGGTATTCTTTTTGCAATAAAGTTAAAATCCCTGCAACCCACAAAACGTCCTCCACTACGATCCCTCAACCCTCCGTCACGGCCACCACCACCACCATGCCCTCCACCACGGCCACCGCCACCGCCACCACCACCAAGCGTATGCAAAACTGTGTTTAGGGTGCAAAAATATTCAAATATGTGATCATGAATTCACAATGGGAAAAAAAAAAAAAAAAAAAAAAAAACCAACAAAATATTAACTGAAATTCACAAACTAAAACTTGTATAGTGTACAAATTGTGGTTGGCACAACAAATCTAATGCAGTGCACAAGAACTGCTTCTACGCCTCTGCATTTTTTTTTTCTTTATTTTGCATTCTCCTTCACAAATCAAGGTCCTAATGAATGCAAGAAACCCGAATACTTCTCCACTGATCCATCAAAGAACTTCTCCTTCATCTGCCTGAACGTGCACGAAGTCAGCAAGCTATCCGAACCAGCCTGATGCGAAACCCCCACCCTCTCCGCGCCCACCAGCTCCGCCACCTTGCTCAGCCCCCCATGGAGGCCGTTGGAGTATCTCATAATATGCTTGATATCATAAAGAACCGGGAAAAACACACGGATCAACTTGAAGAACTCGTCCCGCGTCTCCGGCAGCTTCTTGCAGGTCAGGAGCTTCAGCAGATACCCGAAATCATACCCACTGTGGAACGTGATCCAGGTCATGTCTCCGTTCAACACAATCCCCGACGACGTAAGGAGCTCCCCGAACCGCCGTGCATCGATGCCCTTGTCGTTGTTCTTGGCAAAATCAATGCCGCTCTGGCGCAGCAGCTCGACGGAGTCCAGGGCGGCGCAGTCCTCGTTCGGGTTGAATTCCCGGAAGTTGAACTGCCAGATGCAGTGTTTATCCGTTCCACAAGTGGGCAGCTTCCCCTCCTCGTTGCAGAATGCTAGCCCCAGCTGGATCAGCTTCAGCAAATCGACGTTGTCTCTCAGTGTCTCGTAATGGAGGTCGTAGGTGTTGTTGAAATCGCCGACGGCGCGGATCACGACGCCGGGGAACTCCGTGTCCATCGCAACGTAGGGATAATCGTCGACGACTTCGCGGATCAGTGCGATTTCTTCATCCAGATTGTCGGCCCAAACCTCCCGGATTTCAACGGATTCGCTTTTGTGATTGAGAGACATTTCCACAAACACAACGAGATCAGTTTGACCAAATGTTTATGAATCGAATTTCTCAGTACCGAAGCCGATCTGGAACTGATCTTCTCAAGAACAATCGAAGCAGATCTGATAAACCCAGCGTCGTTTCTTCGCTAAATCGTCTCAAAAGTTTCAGATCTGCGCAATCCGCTCCAATCGAAGTAAATCCTAAACCAAATAGCTGGATCGCGAGTTTCTGATTCACAAGAAATTGAAGAAATGAACTATAAAATAACCCTCGCTGTTAAAAATCCATGTTCTCGAAAAGATCTGCAGAAAAGTTCCAAGTTAACGCATGATCAGCCCAAAATCAAGCAACCTTCACAAGTCAACTCAATCAAAAAAAAAAAAAAAGCCCTAGGAACTGAATCAAAAATAGAAGGGGAAAAAACCCTAATCAAAAACACAAATTAATTCGATTTCTCAGTCAACAATTACCTCTAACAAGTGATTTACAAGGCCAAGATCCAGTGAAAGACAGCATCCGGAAACATGAGTATTAATTAGTATACGTTGTGTGTATAAGGATATAAAGAGAGGGTTTCAGCCTTCGAAGGAGAAGCAAATTCAAGAAAATGAAAAGCGAGAGAGAAATGGGGAGAGATATGAACACGGATCTGACGCTTTTGCTTTGTTCAACTTGGAAAGTAAAAGTTATATTGATTTTGATTATCGTTTCCATTTAAATTTTAGGGCTTTTTTTTTTAATTGTTGGAAACTGACAAATTCCATGGCCCATCCATTCGATTTTACCTAATCTATTACTAGTATTTTTTTACAAGATCTAAAATATTTGGATTTGTTTCTATCTTTTCCAATATTTTTTAGATCTCTTAATTAATTTGGCCTTGTACGTAATTTTCAGTACCAATTAAATTTATATTAAATGTACTACATTGATTTGAAAAAATAGTTCAATTTTGTCTATTATTAATCATTATTCTCTTAATTTTATAAGAAAATGAGTGATGCTAACATAATATTAGAGTCAATCTCTTTCAATAATATGTATCGTAATAGCAGTTTGAAATTAAATGTCTCACGCTACCCTTTATTAGGGTACCCCAATAGTTATACGGTATTAAATGTCCCAGATATATATGTTATCTACAATTCCAGGTTAAATAATCTCATAATGCACATCGGTTAAATAATCTCATAATGCACATCAAAGGGTGTATTAAATATTTCACTTTGATTTAGAAAATTAATATGGTTCAGTACATAATGTTCAAGTATCATCCTCCTTTAAATTATTTTTATAAGGAAATGAATAATGCAAACAAATCATTTTTATCAATTTTTTGTAAGAGTGCAGTAATCAATTAATTTTATTTGCATTTTTTTTTTCTTATACTCCTTCAGTCCCAGCTTAATTGTCCCACTTTTTTTTCGTCTGTCCATCTCAATTGTTCAGTTATTAAAAAAGATAACTTTTTCATATTCAACAATAAAATATTAATTCCACTCAATTTATTATACACTCACATTCATTGATTATTGTATCCGATCAATACTGGACAATTAAGTCAGGACGGGGGAGTATTATTTATCTAGCCTAGGCTAAAGTAGGTTTGTTGAATACATGAATGTGTGTGTGAGTTTTGTTTTTTGCCCTCGTCCCTAATCAATTTGATTGAGATGGCTGTCAACTAGTTGGAGTCATCTTTGGTGTAATAAACCATATCAATATCAGACTAAGATACAATAATAAATAATTTTTTTTTATTATTGTTGGATACGATAGCTTACTTACTAGTCCAATATTGAAAGTGGATTGGAGAAACTAATAATAAATATGACTCGTTTTTAACTCTAGATTGAATTATTTATAGAAGTTTAGAATTCTAATTAACAAGAACAAAATATGATTGAATAATTCACTTGATTTCCATTCCACCTAATAATTTTACCCAATTTGCTCATTTTCTTTAACTTGGGAAATAAATTTCATGATTTTCAGTAATTAATTTATAGGCTAAAACACATCATTAGATTAAGTTTTTTTTTTAAAAGTTAAATGATAAAAATCCGAAAGTTATAAATTGAGTATATTGTGTATGATTAGGCTAGCCTAGTTCATTCTTTTATTTTGATTCCTAATTAATCAACTTATATTTTTTCTTCATTACAATTCAATGTCATTTAAAAACTTTGATCATTAATATTTCACTACTTGCCTAAACCAGATCAAATACTCTATTTCACAACGATATTCCACTTGGTGTTACATTGTACTGATTATTAATTTTAATTAATATTTTTACTAAAACAAAAATTAAGTTTAATATAATATATTATGATTTTTAAGAATGTGAAAATCCAAAATTTCATAAAAACACAAATGATGGTTATGAATTAATCAATTTTAATAACCAAATTTATTTAAAAATTGGAAAATAGTTATTAACAAATATTATGTATTAAATGAGTGGGATATGTCTACGGTAGAATTTATAAAATTAATTCAAGCTATAACAATTAAAATTATAAATAAATATTAAATAAAAATTAACAATTTTAATAATAAAATAATGAGTGAAATATAAAAAGTGAAATAGATGTTTTACTTCTCTAAAAATGTGGAAATAATTTTATTTATTTTTATTGTCCAATATTGTAAAACACCAGAGGTCATAAATGTAATTAACTAATGAAATTACAATACTGCCACCACACGTTCACATTAACAAACGCGTCAAAAGAAATAATACAGAATATTAAAACGTGCTTAGCACTACACGTTTAAAACAAGTTGTTTTTTAATATTGCTCAGTTATACTGCAAGTTGTGACTCAATTTCAAAGGTGTAGTGATACTGATAGTGGATAAGGGATAATGAATATAAATTTATTAATTTACAGATCTAGATTTATAATAAATATAGAGATTCAAAGTGAAATAAAAAAGGAAAATTTACAATTTTTTTTGTAAAATACGAACAATTCTGATTTTTCAAATAGTGTGAATCCACTACTAAAAGTATCCACGTGTCGAATCAATCAAGTATATATTTCAATTCACGGTACATATTCGAGCCAGGAACGCTAGAAATTATAATAGAGAATTGTGGACTCAAAATCCTAAGTTGTGTGTATTTGGTATGAACTGTGTGGAAAACAAAATTATTTCTCATTTTTGGGCCTTTATCTAATTGTATAACAATTTTGGATTTTAGTTACTCATGCATTTTTAAGTTATGTTGCTTGCTGTGATTTTGCCTCAGAATGTATGAACTAATTTGTCCGTTGAGTATATAATTCTTGGCTGTTTATTGGGTGCTTGTATTATGGTAGGTGCTTAATAGAGTTCCATGAGAAATGTGTTTTGGTTTGAGATGCCCAACCCTAACCGGAACGGGCCGAACCGGCTGCCACGGTTCCAAACCAGAACCGGGCACTTGTTTAGACGGGCTGGTTCCAAAAAACCAGGCCCGTCAAACCATCGGTTCCAAATCGGGTGAACCGGCAGTTTTGGAATTTTTTTTTGAAAATTTGAATTTTATTGGAATTATGTGACAGTTTGAACTAGAATTGGCGGTTCGAACCACCTGAAATTGTGACCGTTGGCCGATCCAATAGCCAGATTCACCTCGAGATCCGTGAAAAAAAAAAGAAAGAAAAACCGCTTGAAACCGGCAGTTTGAACCGGAACCGGAACCGGATTAGCCCGGAATTGCCCCCCCCCCCCCCAACAAATGGGCCGATTCAGGGCCTGGTTTCTGGAACCACCAAAACCGGCCCGTGGCCATGTCTTGTTTTGGTTGGTTAGTCTTAGCTTAAGTGAAGAAAGAGAAAATCAGAATCATCCAACTCATCATCCTAGTCACCAACGAAGGAAAGCTCCCGTACATTGATAAAACTTATTTTATTATTTTTTGTTTATTTGATGGTGTAGGGTTTCCAGAATATAAATAGGATACTTTACCAAACCTTTTGCATATTGACTGAGACAGAGAAGCACTACAGTTATCAATGGAGATATTTTCTTCTTGCAGTGATTGTTACTTATTGAATACAAAATATGTTTCATCGTTTTCACACATTTTCTCTCAGTTAGTCTCCATTCTTCTTCTTCTCAAAACTTCACCCACCATTTATTCCATTGAAGGTAGTGATAAATGCCCAGAAAGAAGTATTAGAGTGTATCAGAAGAACTCTCTGGAAGCTACAAGAATTACACAGAAGGAAAAGGAAGTCAAAGCAGTTGAGAAGTTATAAATGCTCTGATGTACATCTGCTTAACTCAAGTAATAGAAATCCTTTCATTTTATAATTCTAAATTCTCTCTCTACAATTCAAAAACCAAACAAGAAGCTGCACTCATCCTTACCTTTGAAATATGAGGCTTTCCATCATAAAGAAGCTGCTGCTGTGTGCTCCAGCCCTCCAGCTCGAATTTTTTTTCGTTTTTACAGTGTCGTAATTCGCTATTTTATAAATAGCATAAAGATGAAAAAAAAAATTCTGGTTAGATTGGTAAAACTATGGATTTTTCATTATTTTCTTTCTATCTGTTGAAAGATCTCCGATGATTGGGGCAGGCACCAATATATTCAGCAAGGTAGAGAATTGAGGCCTTTGTTTTCCAAGAATGCTTGAAAATTACTCATCAGAAAACAGAGTCTCCTATTCTGCTGTAATTATATGAATGAGGAATAGAATAGTAGTAGTTTCACGTTTCATAGTAGGAGCAGTGATGTATATCGCGTTGAACGAATGAGTAGAAGTAGTCGTTAATCTCGGAGCACACTGATTAAGTATTTTGTCTATAATATAATGTAGGAGAATTGTCGATCCAGGACCCAAAAGATAATTAAATTGTCAATCCAGGATAATTAAATTGTCAATCCAGGACCCGAAAGATGATTTGTCAATCCAGGATCCGAAAGATCAAACAATTCTCAATCCAGGACCTGATATTGAGGTCCTGGATTGAGAATTGTATGATCTTTCGGGTCTTGGATTGAGAATTTTTATGATCTTTCAGGTCCTAAATTGACAATTAATCTTTTGGGTCCTGAATTGGCAATTAAACTATCTTTCGAGTCCCGAATCGATAGAATAATTAACTGAAATGGCAAAGCAACTAGAACACCAATATGAAATAAATAAATTTTAATTCCGCGACAACGGAAAGCCAAATAAATAAAGCAAATGATAAGCTTATTGAGATGAAACAAAAGTAAATGGCGCAGGACCAATGGCGGAGGCAGTGTAGGGCACATGGGGGCGGGAGCCCCCACAAACATTTAATTTTTTTTACATATACATTTAAAAAAATATATATGTATATACATATAGTTTCGATCCCGAATATATAGTCGAGCCCCCACGATAGTCAATGTTTGCATCCGCCCAGGACGGTCCCAAACAGGGGTCGAGCGATGTGGGCGCAAGGCTACATGTGAGGAATAGAGAAATAAGTGAATGCGAAAAACGAAGGTGAAACTTCCTTTTATAGACACAAAAAGGTGGTCTGCTACCGTGTTTACTCCGAGATTTTCGGGGTCAATTAGGGCTAATGCGATGCCTAGACCGTCGATTGGTTTGATATCAATGGGTTTAATTTGTTGCTGGGCTTGTATGATAAATTTTGCGATGTGGGTTATGAGGTCTTGCCTTTGGATAGCGCATTAAATATGCTTTGATTTGACCCAATATACTCTAATTAAAAATAAATAAAAGGGTAATTCTAAATGCAGCCAAATTTTTATTCAACAAAACCACTTTTAAAAAATTAATTAAATTATTATATAATATTACAATTCTAACCTTATAGCCTAAAATTAAAATCTTAATTAAAAAAATAAAACTAAAGTTATAACCCCATACTATAACCGTGAAATACAATCACCACCATTGGTGTGGCTGCTACATTACCAGAGGCTTTGACCTCTATTCGGACGATCGTGTCTTCAAGGAACACGATGAATATTTTTCAGTTGTACCATACATTATTACTATGCATTATTCTTCATTTTTTGGAGATTCTTGTTTTTTTTTTTTTTTTTATGAGTTCAGTCCGAGAGTAATTTAGATTTAAGGGGCTGAATGATGATTCCTTCAAACAATGTCGATGACGATCAGTTCAGTCTAGCCAATAAATTTGTCAAGAGGAATTCCGACAATATTTTGGAATCAATCCCTTATATCTCTGTTCTATCGCTTGTGGACTATTTTCGTAGAGAATAACAATGATGACGAAGGGTTTGAAGAAGAAGAGTATGACAGTCCAATTATGGGAATGAGAATGAGAATGGTAATGGCAGATTGGGATTGCTGGGGGAGGGGAAGACGTACCTTGCAGCAAGAATTGAAGCTTATGGTGTAGATTTCACCGTCTGCGAGTGCGATGGCAACATCAACGAAGGTGGAAGGACTTTTAGGCCTATTGCTTTGAATAGGGATTGTGGTGACAGCCGAGAAGTCATGGACGAACATTACAAGGGATTTTCTGGGAGTGAAGATGGGGCTATGTGTTTTGATTTCAATTTTTTTAATTAAGATTTAAATTAGGGGTTATAAGGATATAATTGTAATATGATATAATAATTTAATTTATTTTTTTAAGAGTGGGAGCAAAAACGTGGCTGTATTTAGAATCACCCTAAATAAAAATGAGCCAAATTGCAAGTATTTAAAGGCTGAGAAATTTGTGAACAAAATTGCTGGAGACTTGAAGGCATCCAATATTGATTCTGACCAAGTAAACGTTAAAGTAGAGCCTCACAGTTAATCATTTAATATTTTCAAATTTGATGGGTTATGTTTGAAGATTCTTAGTCAAGATTCATCTCATCATCTAGTCTTCCCTAATAATAATTGTGGTTAAGCATATGCCAACCGAAAATGATGCATTTGATTATATTTTGGAGTATCATCAATGGAAGACTAAAAAATATTTTAATTATGGATTCAAGATTCAAAAAATAAATTTTCAATTCAACACATAAAAAATCACAAAAAACAGTAATTCAGAACCCGAAATATCATAAAAATATCAATCTATAACCTCAATATCAGATCATGGGTTGAGAATTATATGATATTTTTAATCCTGAATTGCAAATTCATCTTATAAAACATTTTTTAAAACATGAATAGATAATTAAATTATCATTTGAATATAGAATCAACAATTCTCTTTAAAATTTTTATTTGAAAGATAAAAAAATATTTTAATTATATATACAAAGTTTGTAAAGCAGCTTTATGTCATCCAATACCAGAAACAACTCCACCCACAATTCCACGCTCCACAACCAGCTTTGCCACTTCACAGTTCCACATCGGCCCAAGAATTTGATTAGTATTTCGGTGATATTTTAGAAGTCATGAAGTTTTGTTTTATATTTTATAGCTATACTAGAAGTATAAAATATTTCTCCTATTTTGTAAATTGGAATTTGAGATAAAAATAACAATTAAAAGACAAAAACTTGTCCTACACATTGTTTATTTTTTATTTTTGGAGATAGTGTATGCTGAAAATTATATGATTTATATGTATGAAATACATTATTTAATTTATATTCAAAATACATATTTGGAACATAATAAGTTGTATATAAAAACGCCTTAGGAACAAAATATTTTAAAATACGCATAATATAAAATAAATTCTAAACGAAAGGTGCTCAAATTTATTAGCGTCTCATAAAAATAGACGTACTTAGGATGCCAATTTAGCCCGAAATCCACGATAGGTTAGGATTAGGGTCAAAATTTTTTAGTACGAAAAAATTTCATTTCAATTTAATCCGGACCGATTAACTTGGAACTTAATATGGCTAGCCCGAAACCGATGAATAGGTCCGATTGACATCTACCCATTCAAGACTAGCTCAAATTGCCGGTGTGGTGGATTCTGTTCCACTTATCTTATGGTAAAATACCATAATAACTCCTAATTTCCAAATTATAAATATAAATGATTTCCATTTTATTTAATAGCGTGGTAGGTAAAGTGGGGAAAATATTTTTCCTTTTATATACGCTATATTCTGTCCCACCCATTCTCCCTCAATCCACTCCATCCCTCTCTCATACACAGAGGATCGCAGCAGCAGCAGTAGCAGTCACCGTCGCAAGCATGCCATCGGTGCCTGGGAAGCTCGTCTGCGTCACCGGCGCCGGAGGCTTCATTGCTTCGTGGCTCGTTAAACATCTCCTCGATAAAGGCTACACCGTCAGAGGAACCGTCAGAAATCCAGGTTTCCGATTGTGAAATTTTTTAATTTTGCGAATAATTTTTGTTCCGTCGATTTTGTTTATTTAGGTTTTTGATTTTCAGATGATCCGAAGAATTCGCATTTGCGAGAGCTCGAAGGAGCGGATGAGAGGCTGATTCTGTGCAGAGCTGATCTTAAGGTTTATGAGAGCCTGCGCGAAGCCATTACTGGATGCGACGGCGTCTTCCACACGGCGTCTCCGGTCACCGATGATCCAGTAAGTCCGTCGATTTTATCCGATTTTCTCTTTCTGTCTCGTAAATACCGCACAACAGAGATAGAGAGAGAGAGAGAGAGAAAGAATGTTGACGTGTCAGCGGTTCACCGGTGGGTGGCGGTGGGTGGTTGGTGGCGGACATGCTTGATTTTGATTTATGAACAGTGAAGAGTCATAGTGAAGCCACTGAAAATTGGCGTTTGGAGTTTTGAATTTTTTAATTTTCTTCTGATTTTTCGCAATTTGAGGTGATCATATAATTAAATTATTATAATAATACTTATTTCAGACGATTAATTTGAGATATTATTTTATTTACCAAATCATACTTTCAATGCAAAGTTGGATAATTACTCAATGCTCTTTCTAATATCTCCATATTTGGTGGTTGGAAAATCTTCTAGAATTACAGAATAAGCTGAGCTATATTATATAATTAATTAATACTCAGAAGTCCATATAATCGTACGCACAATAACTTCTTGAAATTTTTTATTGATTTCACTCGATTAGGATATATGTATAATGAAGTTTTAGGATTTTTTTTTCCAAATTCAAGCTTTTATTCTTAAGTATTAATCAAAGTTTATGTCGTAATTACTTTTCTTTTTATAATAATAGTTATTGAAATTAATTAAACATTATTTGAGAATAGATTATTTTATTGGGATATTACGTTTATGTTACGTCACCCACCTAACGTTTATTAAAAAACATTAAATGAAGTGATTATATTATCATTACATAATTTATAACAAGGTTTAATAACCTGTTACGTACTTTGTATTCTGCTGGGAACTGTTGGATACAATATTCTCCATATATTTTACAAAAAACTTAGTTTTAATTGATTTTCAATTGTTCATATTAATTTACGGGGGTTTATGTATACAGGAACAAATGGTGGAGCCAGCCGTAGAGGGCGCGAAGAACGTGATACGCGCGGCGGCGGAGGCCAAGGTCCGCCGCGTCGTGCTAACCTCCTCAATCGGAGCAATATATATGGACCCCAATAGAGACCCTGATAAAGTTGTGGACGAGACTTGTTGGAGCGATCTTGAGTTCTGCAAAAATACCAAGGTAATTTGTAGCGTTTTATTTTTATATATTCACTTTGTCCCGTCATATTAGTCTGTCTTATTTTCTATTTTCGTCTTTCTCGTTATGTTAATCTTATTTTCCAAAATGAAATTTAATCTCTACTCATCAATAAAATATTAATTTCACTACAAGTATAAATATTGATTATCGTATTCGATCAAAACAGGATTAATCTTTCGGGATAGAGGGAGTAATAAAAAACTTTAAGTTAGAATAGTTTAATGAAAGGTGACACTTTGATATTGCTAGTTAACATTATTAAACGCCGGTATGCAAAGTCCTTATCATGTTAGGTGGGGGCAAAGCTACACACGATAAAAGGTGGAAAAAGTATGTGTTACATGTATATCATCACTCATCAGTGTTGCATGACGTTAATCATCGTCATCATACACTGATTATTCATAAATTCACAACGTAAAGTCATTATTATGATAATTTTTGACACGATACGATAACTAATATATATCCACGTGGTGTATACAGAACTGGTACTGCTACGGCAAGGCTGTGGCGGAGCAAGCTGCATGGGAAACAGCGAGGGAGTTAGGGGTGGATTTGGTGGTGTTAAACCCGGTTTTGGTGCTTGGCTCATTGCTCCAGCCAACTGTGAATGCTAGTGTTCTTCACATACTCAAATACTTGACAGGCTCAGCAAAAACTTATGCCAACTCCATTCAGGCTTACGTCGATGTCAAGGATGTGGCCATGGCGCACATTCTCTTGTTCGAGAACCCGGCGGCGTCGGGCCGGTATCTCTGCGCGGAGAGCGTCCTCCACCGCGGTGAGGTGGTGGAGATTCTTGCCAAGTTCTTCCCGGAGTATCCTGTACCTACCAAGTAAGTACCACCGTCTTTAATTTTGATGTTAATTATTTGTTATATGCTAACATGCTAACAAAGAATGCATCATTTTACGGCCGAAAAATGCATAAGCCAGTGCAACAAAAATCAGCCTACTTGGAGATTTTTTTTTATTAGTCTAAGTAAATCTAAATCATAAGGGACCTACCTAAGAGTTATTTCACCATACACATTGAAATCTTTTTTTGGCTATCCAATCATTAATTAAAAAAGCAAATTGAAGTTTCTTGTGGGCAACGATGATTGTTCAAAAACTCTCTACTTCAAGAAATAAAAAAAAAACCCATATTTGTGGAGCTAAAGAGTCTTCACCAACTTACGTCTATGTCAGAAAATGGACCCAAACCAACCCCCGGTCCCCCATGACCCACCGCAGCAATGGATCATGCTTTTCATACCATCTTTTCTTATCAGTTATCACTTACTTTTCTTCTGTCATGCTTGGGTGGGTAGGGTCACCCATTTTTGTATACAACTAGAATTATATGCACAACACAACAATATTATTTTTTATATTTAGAATTTTAATATAAGAGAATATAATTATTTTTATATTTATATTTTGAAATTTTATTAATTGAGGACTCGGAATATAGTTTAATTATCGATTCAGACCCGAAAGATTAATTATCGATTCAGACCTGAAAGATCACTAAAATTCTCATTCCAGGACTTGAAAGATCATACAATTCTCAATCTAGGACCTTAATATCAGGTTGTGGATTGAGAATTATTTGATTTTTCGGGTCTTAGATTAACAAATTATATTTCAAGTCCTGAATTAATAATTAAATTATCTTTGGGTTCTCCATCAAATATTCTCCTTATATTTTTATCCACAACATAGTATTATATTTACTAATAAGATAATATAATTATTTGGAACATGGTGCGGATTGCAGATTGACATAATAAATAAGATATTGGTAATTGAAAATTTGATTGCCCTTGAAGTAATCATTGCAAAAAAATTATGAATTTATTAAATATTTTTAATTCAGCATGTATATATTATTCAATAATTTTGGCGTGAAACTCGGAACTTTTTTACAATTATATAGATAAAACTCAAATTTTAGGTGTTTCTTGTCACTAATCATTGTGTTCTTCTTTCGGCGGGTGAAATCATTTTCCTTACCAATTTATTAAGTATAAAAGAAATAATTATCTATACTGGACTTTATTGCCTTTTACTTTGACTTTGAATCCAAGCGAAGTGATAAAATATAATTAAGTTGAATGACCGCTATTTATGATATAATAAATTTTTTCCGAGTTGGTGATATTCATTAATTTTGTAGAGGTGACACCTAAATCAAGATGTAATAATTACTGTTTATTTACCTTTTTTTTTTTTTGTTATCTGAGATTTAGTATTAAAAAATATATATGATTTATAAAAATGTAGGTGCTCTGATGAGAAAAACCCAAGGAAAAGAGCGTATAAATTCTCAAACCAAAAGCTGAAGGATTTGGGGTTAGAATTTACATCAGTGAAGCAAAGTTTATACGATACAGTGAAGAGTCTTCAAGAAAAAGGGCACCTTCCTGTCCCTACCCAAAATGAGGAGGCAGTTCGTATTCATTCATAGTCCATTGGGCCTCTTTTGAGAAAAGCCCACCTCATATTTGGGTCCATTATGTGTGATGTCACTTTTTTTTCAAATGGTGATTATATATGCAAAATGACATTCTATTCATCTATAGTAACATTCTATTTCGTTTATCTTGAAAAAAAAAGATCATATTAGAAAAAAGTTTTAACTAGGTAGTTTTATAATTTAGAACATCCACAATGAATAAAGAAATTTAGGTAAATATTGATGGGGATGAGAGAGAATGACTGGGTTGGATGACACAAGGTGAAGAGGGAGAAACGTGAGGTATATATAAAAGTTCTATCCGATTGTTAATTGTTCGGGGTACAGTGGTGAAAATACTCTATCTATAACCAAAAAATCATGGGTTCGAGCTTCTATAAGAACATGTAGAGTGGTGAAAATACTCTATCTATAACCAAAATATCATGGGTTCGAGCTTCTATAAGAACATGTAGGGCACCGAGTTCAAAATTAATAAAAAAAAATTTAAAAAAAATTCTTTCCAGGTAGAATTTTTTTATGGGCCACAATTGATGAAAAACCCACTTGCAATTGAAAACCACTCTTCACAAATGTGGCACATGTATTTATAAGCGTCCACTATGAGAATGGTTCAAAATTTTGACGTTTTTTAATTCTATTAATTTTTTTGAGTTTTTTTTATTTTTATTTTTTATGGTGTACATATAATACATATGTATATTATATTGAATATTGATTATAACATGTGAAACTCATGAATAATTAAAATTAAAATAGATAAAAGATAATGCGAAATAGTACTAGTTAGAAGTATAGGTTCATGTTGACGTGATATACACATGAATGTAAAAGAAATTGTTGATGGGGATTGGAATTATGTATGCGAATTTACCCTTCTTTTCGAGGATAAATTCTCAGATGAGACGGTCTCATCATTTTTATTGTGAGATGAATTAAATGATGTATTTAATTTAATGAGATGATGTATTTCTTTGTTATAAATAATGTAATTTTTTACCTAGAAAAAATTATATAATGATGTATTTAATTTATTGAAATGATGTATTTTTGTATTGCAAATGACGTATTTCTTTGTTGCAAATAATGTAATTTTTTAAAATAAAATAATGTATTTAACTTATTGAAATGATGTATTAACGTCCGTCTCACAATAAAAAAATGGTGAGACCGTCTCTCAGGAGACCAACTCTCTTTCGAGATGTTCCTGTTGCTTGGGACAATTATGAGCTTCAGTCTCACAAAAACTTCTCCATTTTAAGGGTATTCTGTTTGGATCCCATTCCATATTCGGATTGCCTTATTTTCTTTTTCTCTTTATTTATTAAGTGGAGCATATTTTAATGATTATTGTAGTCTATTTCTTCATCAATTTCAATATTCTTATGTTTGGGGTAAACTCTAGAGAAAACTTCCCAATCACCATGTTCTACTATGATGCTTTGCTTGATGCTAGTTAAACTTGAGCTTGTCACAAGTGTTCTATACCTTTATTTAATTGAAAGATAGCACATGAAACCTTCTCAAGTGTTCGAAGATTCGCTCTAGCTCCAAGATTCGGAGGCAAATGAATTGAAGGTTTTCTCATTTTGTAGATTTTGACGAGGGGTACTTTAATTTCTTTTGTTTGTAGTCATATATAAAAGTTTTTGAGAAATATTCAACATGTCATGAAGAATGTAATATTAGAAAAAACGAATTAATGTAAAATGCCCTTATTAGTTAGGTTGTTTTACATGCAAAATAAAAGCACAATCATTATGCGTTTATAAAAAAATTTATGTCCCTTCGCTCGAGGTGTAGTGGTTAAAGCACATTGCCTGCGGCTAAGAGGTCACATGTTCGAGAGCTTACAGGGGAACATCGATCTGGGTTGTGTGTTTAAGATTAATGTAAACTTATTAAAAAAAAAAGTTATATGATCATATTTTTGCCATAAGAAATATATAGTTTTATAAATTGTAAGTTGTGTTTGAGAATGTTTACAAAATGGTATGCGTTTAAATATCATCCAAAAAAAAAAAAGGAAAAAGCAAAAGAAAAAGTAAAGGGAAATATTATTCTTTGATCAAATTAAATACTCCCTCCGTCCCACTCCAATTGACATACTTTCCAAATTGGGCGTCCCAACCAAATTGACACATTTCTAAAATAAAATATTAATCCCACTAACTCATTCTACACTCACAACTCTTAATTTCCGTGCCGAAAAGAAATATGTCAATTGGCATGGGACGGAGGGAGTAGTTTCTTTGAATCGATACATATATTCTTTGCTCCGGTTTGAAGTTTATATTATATTTACTTTTATCTAATTATTTTTGAACTCAAGCTTGTGGAACATGAAAAGTAAATTAATATTTCGTCCTTTTTTACCCTTTTATTTAGTTTGATTCCTTACCCAATTTCAACATTAGAAAAAGTTCAAAGATGATGGTAGATACTTTGCTTGCATGGGAGGATGGATTTCCAACTAACTACAGATATGATTTGCAGATTTATTACAAGTATAAATAAATCCAAGTTTGATTTTGGTAAGAGCAAGAAAAAAGAAGGATTGATGATGAGTGAGAAAGAGAGAGAGAAGGAGGAGGAGGAGGAGACTCTGGATCATTTCCTCCATCATCATCCTCTCTCCCTCATACAATCTGATAAAGGAATTTATTGTCAGGCCTGTTTCAGGTATTTCATTGAAGAGGTGGCCTATGGATGCAAGAAATGTTGTAATGTAAAGCTGTTACATGAAGACTGTGCAGAAATGGCGAGAGAGATCTGGCATTCATTGCACCCTCAACACACGCTCGTCCAAAAAACAACCTATGGTGAACACAAGTGTACATTCTGTGAATGGGATATTAATGGGATTGGCTATTTTTGCACAAGTTCAGACGATAAGTTTCAGATCCACTTGAGTTGTGCGCCTGCTAAGGGCGTGATGCGCGTAAGTGATGTGCAGATAAGCAAGATGCACCCGAGTCATCCCCATCGTCTGATTCTGGTGAGCAGAAGGCATTCATTCAAGTGTGATGCCTGCGGTGCAATGGAGACGGGCAGATCCTATGTCTGCATCACTTGCCAGTATTGGATCCACGAACGTTGCGCCACCTTGCCTGCCACAGCTGATTTCCAACACCTCCACCACCACTCTCTCTCTCTTGCTTTCTATCTCCCCGCAGGGTACGTCCAGTTTCTCTATGTATGTGAGGTATGCCGCAAAGATTTGCAGATCAACCATTGGGTGTATCATTGTGAGCTTTGCGGATATGTTGCACACATCAAGTGCGCCACCAAACCCCCTACTACTTTGTAAGTATTTATTATCTTTTATCTATATCTATATAATATACTAAAGGAGTTCCATACATTTCCCTCCAAATTTTTAAAAAAATGTGCAATGCTAAATAAAATATATTAAATAAATTTATTAATGTTTTGCACTTATTTATTCATTTTTGTGAGATAATTATATTGCAATTAACAAATTTTTTATTTATTGTGTTTATCCACCCATGTTCAGAATTTAAACAATAACTATGATTTTTTTT